>JADBJO010002079.1:215471-252971 GCA_016801955.1 Conus betulinus
CCGGGAAATACCGGAGGACACTGGGAAAGACCAGAACCAAGGGCTCTGTGGGCTGGCTCCCCACTTTGCCTTCAACATGTGGCTACTAAAAAACAAAAGGAAAAGATGCTCCCAGGATTCACCGAAAGGGGGAGAGAATGATGAATCCATCGGTGCTCAACCAATCACGACTGCAAATCCCAAAAGGACTATGAACATAGACCAAATGGAATATCCATGTGTCTGTGGAAAGCGTTTCACTACCACCCGTGGCATGAAGATCCACAGAACAAAGATGGGATGTGTGAAGACTCATCTGAATGAGCAGCAGCGCACTGCATCAGCAGATAAGAGTCGGAAGACCAAGGCCAGGATTTAAACCACAGTGCCAAGGACATCCACGCTGTTGGTTCGGATGAGGATTTTGCACAGGCCCTCGATGCCAGGCGCCTGAAACTCAACCTGCCACGAGCAAACGAGACTGAAGATTGGAAGAAACTGGATGAAAAAAATCGTCCAAAAAAAACGATCGATGCACTGATAGGGAAAAGCACCCTGGAACACAAACTAGCCACATATGGGGACATTGTGTATGCCACATGTAGAGACGCCTATGGAGCAAAACAACCCAAAGAGAAAACACCTCCAAAGAAATCCAGACGCCAAGAAGAGATGGACAAGATCAGGGTCCAAAAGAAAAACCTCAAGAAGCAATGAAGACCGCACTGCCAGCTGAAAAACAAGGCTTGAAAAACTCTGGGAAGACCTGAAAGCAAAACACAGCGCCCTCAGCAAAGCGGAATCTGCGAGGAAGAGGAAGAGCAAAAAGAAGAAGACACAAGCGAGCGCTTCTTCAGAGACCCCTTCCAGTTTGCCAGAACTCTGTTTGAGCAGCCAAAATCTGGGACCCTAAGTGTGACAAAGGAGTTCTTGAGCAGCATCTGAGAAAACATACTCTGACTCACAGAGCAAAGCACCACTCGACATTCAAGGTCTGGTGTGGCAACCAACCCTGAGGAACAGTTCAATGACAAGCCTCCAACGTTGGCGGAAATCAAGAAGGTGGTCGACAAAGCCAGAGCCAAATCATCACCAGGGCCAAACGGAATACCTTACCAGCTGTACAAGAAATGTCCCAAGGTGCTGGAGTGGCTCCACAGGCTGCTGCGATCAGCTTGGAGAAACCAGAAGATCAGCGGCCAGTGGATGACGGCAGATGGTGTGTACATCCCCAAAGAGCAAAACTCAAGTGACATCAGCCAGTTCAGGCCAATATCACTACTGAACGTCGAAGGGAAAATCTTCTTCTCTGTCATGGCAGCAAGGCTGACCAAGTACCTCATGGAAAACAAGTACTTGGATGTGTCAGTCCAGAAAGGTGGCATCCCAGGCGTGGCTGGCTGTGTAGAACACGCCACAATGATCTGGGACGCAATCCAAAGAGCAAAAGAAAAGAGAGACCTGGACGTAGTGTGGCTTGATCTGGCAAACGCATATGGATCTGTACCCCATGAGATGATACAGTTGGCTCTTGAGATGTACCATGTGCCAAAGAACATCCGCGACATGCTCAAGAAGTACTTCAATGCTTCTCAATGCGGTTCTCTACCAAGGAGTACAACAGATTGGATCAACTTGGAAGTGGGCATTGCAATGGGCTGTGCAATTTTCCCCAATACTGTTTGTGTTGGCAATGGAAGTCATCTTGAAAGCAGCAAAACAAGCAATGCAACAACACAGACCTTGGTGATGGATACAAGATGCCCCCTCTCAAGGCCTTCATGGATGACACTACAGTGATTTCATCCAGAGAAGACGAGACACGTCATGTGCTGGAGAGGCTGGATGACATAGTTGCCTCATCCAGAATGAAGTTCAAGCCAAAGAAATCACGGAGTCTCTCACTGAGGAAAGGAAAAGTGGCCGAATCTGTGGTCTTCAGTGTTGCCAACCAGGCCATTCCAACAGTTACAGAAGAGCCAGTCAAGAGCCTTGGAAGATGGTATGATGATACGCTGAAAGACACACAAAGAGCAAAGGAAACCAAACAGGTGTCGGAAGAAGGCTTGGAGACCATTGACCAGAGTGGGCTCCCTGGCAAATACAAGATCTGGTGTCTGCAGTTCATGCTGATACCAAAGCTCCTATGGCCTCTGATGATATACGACATCAGCACCAGCATAGTGGAGGCAATGGAATCCAAAATCAACAAGTTCACAAGGAAATGGCTCTGTGTCCCCCCCCTGTCTGACTGACATAGCGCTGTACTGTTGCCAAGCAAAGCTGAAACTGCCACTGAAATCCATCC
This sequence comes from Conus betulinus, assembly GCA_016801955.1. Classification (NCBI taxonomy): domain Eukaryota; kingdom Metazoa; phylum Mollusca; class Gastropoda; order Neogastropoda; family Conidae; genus Conus; species Conus betulinus. Next base: position 217,759 of record JADBJO010002079.1, read on the forward strand.
TGGAGGAATACAAAGCAGGGAAGATCAGACTTCAAAGCATGCAGGAGGACTCAGGAGACGAGGTAGTAGAAGCAATCAAGCCCCAGCTGAAGACAGGCAGAAAAAATGAAAGTTTAAGAGGCGATGGATTCTGCAAAAGAAAGTCTCAAGATCAGAGAAATAACAGGACACACACAGACCAACAGACAAGGACTGGGGGTGACTAAAACTGAATGGTGGTCAAAGGCCAAAGGAAAAGCCAAAAGAGACATGATGATTCAGGAGATGAGAAAAGAAGAAGACCAAAAAAGACTCCAAAAGCAGTCCAGCAGCCAGCAAGGGCAATGGACAACGTGGGAGAATGCACTCCAAAGGAGTCTCACTTGGAATGACATTTGGCACATGGCCCCTCTCAGGATCAGCTTCATTCTCAGATCTGCATATGACCTTCTGCCCTCAAATGCAAACCTGGTGAAGTGGGAAAAAAAAACAGCGATCCCTCATGCCCCCTCTGCCATGAAAAACAAACAGTGGAGCATGTCCTAAGCTCATGTAAAGTAGCCCTGGCTCAAGGAAGGTACACATGGAGGCACAACCAAGTGCTCAAAGAGATTGTACAAGTAGTCTGGGCTAGTACCAACACCACAAAAGGAAAATCAGGACTCCAAAAGCACCCGCAACATTCTTCACGGCAGGAGGCAGCGAATCATGGCCAAGAACAACAGTGCCTCTCGGAACTTGCAGGCAGAGTCTGCTGGACGGGGCAGATGACTGGGAGTGCACTGCAGACCTCCCAGAATGGAAGAGTCACCCAGAGATCATCAGCAAGAGTTGCATGAGACCAGACATAGTAGTCCACTCTCAACCAAGCAGCTGATCATCGAGCTAACAGTGCCATATGAGAACAGAATGGAGGCAGCTCAAATCTACGAGACTGAAAAGTATGCTGATCTGGCAAACAGCCTGAGGAGAGAAGGCTATCAGGTCAAAATCCTCACTGCAGAAATTGGAGCTAGGGGGTTTGTAGGAACGTCTGCATACAGCCTCATGAAACAGCTCTCTCAATTGCAGGGAGGGAAAAAACCAGAGCCCTGAAAGCAATGGCAGAAGCAGCAGAGAGGTGTTCAAGCTGGATCTGGTCAAGGAGGAACAAAAGTGAACTTCATAAGGCTCAACTTTCCTACAAATATCAGGTGTCCCAGTGGCTCAATGGTTAGTGCGCGAGTCATAAGTGGAAAAATGAGCATGTCCCAGAGGGCATGGGTTCGAATCCCAGCCATGGCTCGTCCCAAGATGGAAAAAAGGGGCAGCAGAGGGACATCCGGAGTCATGAACCGGGTGTGGCCCAACCCCCCTAGAGTGTCAGGAGATAAGGGCCGAAACACTTGCTTGAAGGGGGCTTCTCTTCTGAGGACTCTTTACTGCCACGCTATCCACGAGTTTCTTTCTACTACACACCATCGCTCTCGAGGTACACAGCCGTGTATGTTCTATGACAATCAAATTCCTCTCTACTCAGGCAAAGATTTGTTTCCAGGATTTCCGTTTGACATTCATACTTATATATACATGCAGACAGGAAGAGAAAAGCTAAACGCTTTCGTTTTATAATCAGCACATAATTATTTTTGTTCTTCAGGGCTACACACCTACACCTTTAGAAAATAACATTTTGTCTCTTTCATTTCAAAGGAAACTTTATTGAGAGCTTAGTATCATTGTTCTTATGAATTCACAATGAGGCTTATTACGGTGGCCTTTGCTTTCATACATACTACCCCAACCGTCCTCCACACAGGTCTTCCTTCTCAGCATTAACAACTATTTATTTGCGTGCGCGTGTACGCTACACACAGTGGGCAATTCTGACATCCCAGTGAACCATTTTCTCCAAAGTGGAAAAGTATATAACTGTTTTGTGGCAGTACTTTATCTATTTGATAATGTGGCCTGTTCCTCTGTTCAAAACCAACTAGTTTGTCAGGTTACTGTTCATTCCTATTCCATGAAGACATGGTTGAGCCTTTCCCCAAGCTGAGTGTTACTCAGCATCATGACGATTCTATTGAAGATGACCACGTAGCCTATGCCTGCATAAGAGATAAAAAAGTTCACTTGCAAATGTTATGGGAGGCTTAGCCATGGAGTTATTTCATCTTACTAGCGCCAAATAATTTCTGTGTGCACCACACAGTTGATCGTAAATACCCTGACACCCCTGGTGTCATACTCTGTCTTTTCTTTTCTCTATTTCTAAGTGTTTGTGCATTTGTGTTGTTTTCTCTACCCACTGAAATAGCGTCTTTTTTTCTCTGAAATACATCTAAACTTGTAGGTTTGCGTCTATGAAATGATCAGAAATTCATATTTTTTTCTATAGCATTCCCTTCCCTATTTTCGAGGGGTTTCTGAAATTAAACAAATGAAATTAACGAGGTAGATTGGGCTATAAGACATAACTAAAAAATTGGTACATATTGATTTATTATCAGATCAATCATTCGAAAACAGAACACGTTGAAGAGGATATGGTGACAATACGCGATGGAAACTCAGGAAAAATCATTTCCACTCCTGAGATGTCATATTTTTTTTTCTCTGCAGCATGGTTGCTCTCAACAAAACAACTCATAATACTTGGAAGTTACTGCCTCTCTCTGCAAGATGCTAATGTAAGGTTACATAGTATTCGCGTATATGTCAGCAAGATATCTATTCTTCTGTTTCTCGTTTCATGTACCACACAAGCTATCAAACATTGATTACAAATATAACCTTAAGTAAAAGTAGATAAAAATCCAAACAAACAAAATTAAATTTCCCTAATTTTCGGCTTTATTTGCCTTCATCAGGGGGTACAGACTGTGACAGTAAGAAGTTCGCATTCTCCACTCTTAGATCCTGAACACGAATCAGGAATGTATGCCGTTGGAAAAAGGCACCTTAACTAAATCTTTTTAACTTTGAAATAAAACGTTGAGTGTAAAAAGAAAGAGAGAGAGAGAGAGAGAGAGAGAGAGAGAGAGAGAGAGAGAGAGAGAGCGTGGGTGGGGGGGGAGGGGGGATTCCACGTTCGGGAGAAGCAGCAAAAGAAAAACTTCCACCAGATGTCTGTTTCATGGGTGTGTATGTGTGTGTGTGTGAAGAGACCACGCACGAGAACCATTACTGTTCTGAGCTCACGTCAATGAGCACATGCTCACAAACACCTAAACGCACGAGCGCCTGTGTAGAACACACACACACACACACACAGACACACACACACAGAGGACGGGGCAATGATACGAACATTGTAGTTAAAGTGGCGGGGGGTGGGGGGTGGGGGGGTGAGTGGAAAGGGGAAGTGAGAGGGAGAGCGAGAGGGGGGGTTGAAGGGTGAAGAAAGAGCGAGACAGACAGACATAGACAGGAGAGAGAGAGAGAGAGAGAGAGAGGGACGGGGGGGGGGGGGGGGGGGGGGGGGGGGGGCGGGGGGGGGGGGGGGGGGGGGGGGGGGGTGGGGGGGGGGGGGGGGGGGGGGGGGGGGGGGGGGGGGGGGAGTGGGGGGGGGGGGGGGGGGGGGGGGGGGGGGGGGGGGGAAAGGTGGGGGGGGAGGGGGGGGGGTGGGGGGGGGTTGGGGGGGGGGGTGGGGGGGGGGGGGGGGGGATGGGATGGTTTGGAGGGGAAGGGGAGGTTTGAAGGAGGATAGGTGTGGGCAGGGAGGGTAGGGAAATAAATGTGGGCAGGGGAGGGAGAATGGGGGATGGGGATGGGGGGGTGGAGGAACGGGGATCTATTGCGACGATGGAGAAATAGAGGGCAGAAACGTCGAGGAGGAGAAAGGATTGGGAGAAAACGAAAACGTGCTGATAGACTATATATTCCCTACATGATTTCCAACATCATGCATATCATATACATACTCAAAATCCACCATCTCGTCAAACATGACTATAATGCATATAAATCCACACCAATTACATAAGTATAATACACACTTATGCATGCGCTCACACATAATGACACACGCACTCACACACACACACACACACACACACACACACACACACACACACACACACACACACACACACACACACAAACACACACACACACGCACACAACACACACACACACACACACACGCACGCACGCACACGCACACGCATACACACATACACACAAACACACACGCAACTGCGCGCGCCCACATGCGCACGCACACATAGATACACACACACACACACACACACACACACACACACACACACACACACACACCCTGCCTGACAGCATAAAATATAATGGTAGATAGGCAAATATACAGACAGACTGTAGGCCAAAAAGAAGAGGAGTTACTCAAATGTGTTGAGGCCAAAAGGATAGTTTTGAGTTTGCTCATTCAGAATTTTCCCCTTCGAATTCTAATATCATACTCATTTGAAAACACTTTTTCTATAGGTATGTATTGCATATCCTGAAGTGTGTGTTGGGATTGTTGAAATGGTGAGCGATGTGAGTGCCTGTGTTCTTTAATATGTGTGGTCTATGTATGTAAAAAAAAATCTAGTTTTGAGGGCATTTTTAGTTTTTCCAACATATTGCGCATTCTTACAAGAGCGACAGAACAACAAATAAATCACATTGGCAGTGTGACACAACATATAATGTCGGATTTGGAAAGTCTCTCCTGTAACATCACTCTTAAATCTAGAAGTACTGATTAAATGTTCTCTGCACAAAACACAAGATTTGTTACATTTCCAGCTTCCTGGGTCCCGGCTGCCAGAGGTGCTGAGTGGGAGAGACGATGGCACCAGGATGCTCCTGAGCGTCCTCAGTATCCGCTCCCAACCAGCGGGACCTCAGGAACTGCCTTCATCATCCTTGGGCTGGTGTGGAGAAGGCTCTTGTACTCCAGTAGCTACTTGCGGAGGGGAGGATTAGAGGGATTATGTGTGTGTGTGTGTGTGTGTGTGTGTGTGTGTGTGTGTGTGTGTGTGTGTGTGTGTGTGTGTGTGTGTGTGTGTGTGTGTGTGTGTGTGTGTGTGTGTGTGAAACTTGAAACTTGAAACTATTTCTTTATTGTCACTAAACACCATTAAAGGATTTATGGACACAAGATGGCGATGATTAAACAACTCATCGTCCAAAGAAATAATAATTTGTTCTTTTTTACATAAAAAGTCATTATATAAAGCAGTCATAGACATATTTTGCAATTTCAACCTGAAGGTCATCATTAGACATCAAAGTACTTATTTTCAATGAGGTAGCGTCGTATATATCCATTTTGTTTATGATACGTTTTTTTTTAAACGTATTCCTGATTTTATCGCAACGTTTACAAGAGTCTAAAAATGTACCTCGCCTTCTATTATATTGCAAGTTGTACATTTCCTGTCTTCACGCTTAATTTGGGAATATCGACCTCTTTCTATTGCGAGGTCATGTGCGCTAATTCTTAATTTACGAAGTTCTTTCCTGTAATGTTTATTTGTGTGCATTTGATGAGGTAGGGTTCAAGCCTATGTCATGATGTCATTATAAAATTTTAACCTTGGTGCTCTTTCTTTTTCTTTTCCCCAAAAGTGTATATATTCACGTTGTAACTTTCTCTCTATTGCATAACGCAATCTTTGAGGGTTAAGTGTACTTTGGTTATTCCATACATGTGTCATTTCAATATTACTTAAGATCATCTTTACATAAGATTTCCATGAAGATGATGAGAGTCAAGATCTTCGTACGCTTCTCTTAGATATGAGTCTTCCTTCGATTCCATAATATGGATCCAAAACATGACTACTTGACTCATTATTTCTTGACACAAGGGAAATCTTCCAAGTTCAGCTAGTACTGGCAATTTCATTGCTTTTCTGTGTACGCCTAATATATGTCTGCAAAATTTTACACGTACGTTCTCGATCGGATTATTGGATAATAGGTATTTGTGATAAATGTCGAACATTGTAGCCTGCTTTTCAACATGTCCTATCTTTCCTGTAAATGGAAACCAAACTTCTGTGGCATATAGCATAACTGGTGAAATCAAAGCATCATAGAGTTTTGCTATTGATGATACATTGACATGTTCTCCCTTTTCTTTACGTAGTAAGGAATGCACAGCTTTGTTACTTTTGTTTTGCTAGATGATCTTGAGCTTTATGTAACTCTCCACTTTTATGAAGAATTATTCCTAAATACTTGTATTCATTAACTGTCTCAAGAGGATCATCTCCATATGTACATGCGTTTGAAAATTTTGAGTCAGTTTTAGTGAATATGACAACTTTGTTTTATCTTTATTTAGTTTCATGCCCCATTCTGTACATTAATTATGAAGTTGATTAAGTTTTGTTTGTATCCCGATTTTGTGTTTGACAACATAACTATATCGTCAGCATATAATAAATGCGATATTTGTGTTTTTTTCAGCTTGTTTATAACAGGAGAATCATTGTTCAACATAGTAGTTTGAAATATTATTTATAAAGATATTAAACAGCGTCGGGCTAAGCGAACTGCCTTGAAGAAGTCCTTGTTTGACCGGGACAGATCTTGTAAATCCATTATTTGATTTTTCACAAACCATCGCGTTTGTGTACATATCTTTCATAACCCGATAACAATAGCCATTGATACCTATATTGTATAGTTTCAGAAGTAAAGCGTCATGCCATATGCTGTCCAATACTTTTCTAAAGTCTACGAAACAATAGTATAGTCTGCCATTTCTTTTTTTATTTCACTGTCAATGATCTTTTTTTTAAATGAATGTCTGGTCTGTTGTTCTGTAGGATTTTCGAATCCTGCCTGTTCTTTTATAAATAAATCTCTGCTTTCTATGTAATTTGTTATCCTATTGTTTAATATTTGACAGAAAGCGCATTACTCAGGCAGCAATTTAAAGTAATTCCACGATAATCGTTAGGATTTGTAGGATCGCCGCTTTTATAAATGAGCATACAAAAATGCCATGTTTCCACAGAGTGGGATACTGGCCATATCTTAGTACCCGGTTAAATATATTCTTAAGAGGTATAATTATATAAGGCAAACTGGCTTTGATTATTTCATTCGAGACTCCGTCCTTTTCCGTGGCTTTTTTATTTTTTAAATTTCGAAATGTCTTATGGATTTCTGATATACTAATTGGTTCATCAACGTTTGGATTGTATATAATATTTTCTTGCTTCAGACAATTTTTGCTCAATCAGTTTTTTTTCTCTGTTCTGTTATTTCAATATTCCTGCTAATCAATTTTTCTAAGTGAGATATCCATTTGTCTTCATGGATTTCCTTCCTTTTATTTTGATTCGTGTTTTGGATGTTTGTTAATTCGTTTAGTGTTCTCAATACTTGATTTGGATCCTTTTCAAAGGCTTCATTTAGTTCTCTAACAAGTTTGTCTCTGTATATATATTTTTTGTCTTTCTTAAAATACTTTTGCATGCCTTCACAGTTGAAAAGTACTTTGCCTGCAGGTATCGATTGAAAGGGTGTCTGTTCAGTGCATTTAAAAATGATCTTACTTCTTTCCTTAGAAGAAAACATTTTTCATCAAACCATTTTTTGTGTTTCGGATTTTTCTCTTTCTTTTGCGCATTTGTCTTTGTTTGAGAGATAGAGATGCTGCGTCTTTTTTTGTTTGGGTCAAATCATTAACCATGTTGTCAATGAAGACGAGGTCTCCGTATCATGATCTTGTGTCTTCTCCATACGTTTCTCTATTCATCTATACGACTCTGCATGATAGGGTTATTAAAGCAACTTTCAGCTTTACTGCAGATTCGTCATCCCAAATAAATGACGTAACGGTATTGTTAACTTTTGTGTCATTTCTGTTTGACGTGTTATTACGTAAGGGAGCACTGTCAGCATGCGCATTTTGTTTCGTATCATTGCCAACAGTAGGAAGTAAAATTGACAGTTCTATACGGCAATGATCAGAATATACAGTGAGTTTATTAACTTTGCATGCAATTACATCTTTCATTAGGTCTTGTGATACAATGAAGTAATCTATAACGCTATTTCCTTTTGTGTTGAAACAAGTAAAATTTCCTTGAAAATCGCCAAGTGAGCGACTATTAAGAATATGCATACTAATTTTCGTCCATTTTTGTATAACACTGTCTTGAGAGCATCGTTTGTGAATAATTATAAGGATTGTCATTAGGATATGCATACAAGTTGTTTTCACCGTCCGTGTCAATATAATCTATTAATTGTCCAGTTCTTGCGTTAAAATCCCCACACAATATAACATTCCCTTTGGTAGAGAAATGTTCTGCTTGTCTTTCCAACACTTCCCAAATGCGCACCGTATTATCACGTCCATAAGACGACGATTCAGGTGGCATATATATATATATATATATATATATATATATATATATATATATATATATATACAACCGATGAAAGTATCAAGCTCGTCATTTGTGGAAGAAAGAATTAACCAAACAATGTCAGAATTACTCGTTGGGTGAAACTTGATTACAGTTCGTAGTTCCTTCTTGATAAAAACTGATATTCCCCCTGATGCACTGGGAGCCTTGTTCCGTTTTTTTTTCTGCAGTAATGAACACCAGGGGCAAAGCCTGGTATAAAGATATCGTTAATATCTTCTCGTTCAAGATGAGTTTCTTGTAATATTACTACGTCAGAATCAGAACATATTCTGTGTATTTCTTCTTCAAAGAATTTGTTAATCATACTACCATCGATTGTCTCCCTAAATCCTTTAATGTTCCACGAAAATATCTTAAACTTTTTTCTGTACCATATGTGTTAATATTGAGCAACCAATGTTATTTAAATTATATTAGCCAAACACAATTCATACTGTAATTTAAACTCAAGTGAAAAGGAATAAAGTGTGAAAATTTCTAAACACTGAATTCAAAGAAGCGCATCTCTTTCTAAACACTTAATTCAAAAAAGCGCATCTCCTGTGGTGCTATATATGTAGACTGACACACTGTCATATTATAATGTCAAAAAAAGTTTTCGCAATTTTTTTTTCTCTTTTTTTTCGATGAAAGTTTGTCTCAAGAAGTTTTAGTTCTCAGTTGGTCTGGTTACCAGAATCCATAGTCCCAATAACGGTTGTTTTTGTATTCATTCCAGTCGTATTGGTAGCAGTTACGGTTTGTCCGGAAGTCCTTGTAGTCGTCACGTTGTTTGTTTAAGTGCTTGTTTTGATAGTCATTCCGGTCAGTCCACGTGTGGTAGTAGTTGCTGTGGTCTGCCTGGAGATCCGTGTAGTTGTCCCGTTCGTTGTATCGTCTCGCAGTGTATCGGTTGTTGTAAGGTCTGTTGTAGTCGTTGTAACGTCCCTGCCTGTCTGCATCTGGCTGGCAGCGCTGATGGGGTTCCGCTTGTCGACGTGACGTGTAGGATTTGTCCGGTCTTTGTATGAAGAACTGTTGCCGACTTGTGTCCTGGTGTTGCTTATTTCTGGTGTTATTTCTGTTAGGGTTTGTCTCCAGGAGAAGTCATTTTGACGTCTTGTCCCCTTTTCATTTCTTCCGTTTTTTTTGTGGAGAGTTTCTGTCTCTAGGGAAGCGTTTGTATAGTCGGGGTCTTTGTTTCTTCCAAAAAAGACTGTGCACGTGCCTCCCGATCTTTGTTGCCAGAATACTGGCACCCTTTTTTGAGGGATGAAGATGTCTGCTAGATGGTATGGAGATTTTTGTAGATTGTTGTGTTCGATGAAAGATACACTTTTCTCCTGGTAGAGAGCGGCAAACACAGTGGCATTGACGATTTTTTCCCCTTTGCGTTCAGTTCTTCCTCATCTGTTGGTGCAATATGGCTTACAATTGGTTTGGTTTCTTTACTGAACATGGATTGGCATGTCTTCACACAAGTAATGATCTTTTCACTCACTTCCTTTGGTGATAATGTTTTCAATTAATTGATTCCAGCATGAAGAAGAACAGCATCTGGCTGTTTGCCGCGTAAAGTTTCTATCTCTGCAGCAAAGTCTGTAATTTTTGGTCGTTTTTTTTTCATGGTTACCTTCAAGCCATAAGAATTTCCAAGCCGTTCAGCCTCAACCCCTTTTAACACAGAATCATGTAAAATGAGCAGACTGGGGGCAATTCATCATAATCCATGTCTGTGTCACTGTTGCTTTTGTCTGTGTTTTTGTCAATGTCTGTATCAAAAGATAAGGTACGGGCAGGTGTTTTTTTTTCTTTCAGATCAGTTTTCGTTTTGCAACACAGTTGTGTGTGTGTGTGTGTGTGTGTGTGTGTGTGTGTGTGTGTGTGTGTGTGTGTGTGTGTGTGTGTGTGTGTGTCCGTCCGTCCGTCCGTCCGTCCGGTCCAAAAATGTGTTCCACTCGCTCCAGACAAAACTACTGGGCCGATCTTTCTGAAAATTTGTAGGTATGTTCTTTATGGGTCACGGATAATGTCCAATGTCTTAGATTACCGTTATAGCTGTTACTAACGGCTGTAACGGCCTGTAACAGTTTCCCTTCTTCATGGAATATCTCAGAAAGTACTTAGCCGATCTTTGTGAACATTAGCAGGTATGTTCATCATTGGTCACGGATGATGCCCGATGTTTCAGTGTACCCCATTATAACCGTTACTAACGGCTGTAACGGCCGGTAACGGTTTTTTCTTCTGTATGGAATATCTCAGAAAGTACTTGGCCGATCTTTCTGAAAATTTGTAGGTATGTTCATTATGGGTCACGGATGATGCCCGACGTTTAAGTTTACCGTCATATCCGTTACTAAGGGCTATAACGGCCCCAAACGGTTTTTCTTCTTCATGGGATATCTCAGAAAGTACGCGACCGATATTTCTGAAATTTGTAGGTATGTTCATTATGGGTCACGGATGATGCCCAATATTAAATTACCATTATAGCCGTTACTAACGGCCCATGATAGTTTTCTTCTTTATGGAAGATCTCAGAAAGTTTGGCCGATCTTTCTGAACATTTGTGAGTATGTTCATTATAGGTCACAGATGATGGCCGATGTTTACCAGAATAGCCCTTACTAATGGTTACACCAACCCAAGACGTTTTTTTTCCTCTTTATGGAATATCTCACACGTATTCAGGATAAACTGGGAGTACGTTTATATGCTTTGCATCTTGTTAGAAAATCTAAAGGAAGTGAAAAAGTACGGCGTGCTCGGAGAAAAAGACTGTAGGGGATGTTTTTCTTGCAGTGTTTGGGATGGCAGGAGTTGAAGTGGAGATAGGCATGAGAGTCAGTAGGTTATAAAACATGTCGGTTTCTAGGTATCCATCGCGCAGTTTTATAGTCAAGTCAAGAAAGGATATTTCAGAAGGGGATGACTGAACTGTAAAACTAATAGAGGGATGGACAGAGTTGATGTACTGACAAAAGGTATCTAAGTGGTCTGCTGAACCTATCCATAATAGAAAAATATCACCAATAAACCTACGCCAGAAGTCACTGGGAATGGGCATTGGTGCGTTGTTAAGTAGTGAAGCTTCTAACATTCCCATAAACAGATTAGCGGTAGCGGATGCATGGGGTGTGCCCATTGCTGTTCCAGATACCTGTTTATAAACCTTACCTTCAAAATGGAAAAAATTATTCATGAGTACATGTCCGGCAATATTGATGAGATACTTGGCAGGGGGAATACTGATATCATGATAGAGGGACAAAACGTAACGAAGTGTGGTCTCTATCTGGGTGGGGAATGTTATAAACTACCGACATCTATAGCGACGAGTCGTGTGTGGGGGGGGGGGGGGGGGGGGGGGGGGGGACCATATTTTGTGTTGAGATCTTGTAAGATGTTGGGTGGTGTCTTTAACATGGGTGGGCAGATCAGTTACAAAGCCCTGTAACCAGCTGTCCATTAATTTAGATAACTTATCTGTGGGTCCTCCAGCTCCAGATACTATAGGACGACCTGGGGGTGGATAAGAGTTTTGTGAATTTTAGCAAAGTATAAAATAAATAGGGACGACATTTACTAACTTCAGTAAGGGCCCATTTGTAGCTATTATCATCAATATATTTTAGGGCAAGAAGATCTTTAACAATGGTATAAGATTGTCTGGCAATACTTATTGTGCGGGCTTTTCTCTATCTATAAATATATTGGGGGTTGTTCAGTTGTCTCAGGGCTTCATCGATATATTCATTGGTGTTTTGCATGACTATCGCCCCACACTTGTCAGCCGTGCTAATTTTAATACTTCTATCTAAAACGAGCTGGCGTAGCTTACTTCCTTCTGTCTTCTTCAAATTATCCTTGAGTTGTTTGGATACAATGTAAGTGAAGACACGATTGACAAGGGACTCACAGTAAATGTCTAAAATCTTATCTCTTCCTCAAGGTGGTTTATAAAACGTTTCATTGTAAAATTTGGGTGGTGGGTCTTGCGGGCTATCCTCAGAATAAAACAGTTCCTTAAGTCTCAGCCCGCGACATCCTCCTTGACGTCTTCAACTAAAAGTTGGTGGTCCAGCGTTGTGGGGGTGGGGCAAAACTTGGGTCCCAGTGGAAGGACCCGCAGCTGTTCATCTGTGATGTTCATGCTGGAGGGGTTGACTACGTTGGTAGGTTTGCCCCACTGTGAAACCGGCGGCATTTCCTACGACTGGTGTTCTGGGGGTGTGCCTGAACAGTTAGTGGTAAGTTCTTCCTGTGTAACACACGACAACAGAGACTGCAGTTTCTTAGTCTTAGTCCTGTTGTATTTCTTTCAGAGCATTAAAAATGTGTGGTGTTTAAAACGCAAGACTGATTCCAATTGCTGATGGTCTAACGACTGCTGGAGTTGAAACAGGAAATGATAGAACTTCTCTGTCTCTTCTTCCACTATTTGAAATAAGAATCCCTGTACGTCAATTAAAAAAGAAAAAAAAAATATATATATAGATATATACTCAACACACACACACACACACACACACACACACACACACACACACACACACACACACACACACACACACACACACACACACACACACACACACACTCACACACACACACACACACACACACACACACACACACACACACACACACACACACACACACACACACACACACACACACACACACACACACACACACACACATACACACACACACACACACATACACACGCGCGCGCGCACGCTCACAGACGCGCGCGCGCATTGCTACGCATTCTACTGAAACAGGTGAATAGTGTACAGGTATATTGCTTCTGTTTTGACAACTAGTGTAAAACCACTTGATCAAACAGAAACTGACAAAATCCTCGAGAAAATAAAATTGGCAAAGCACTATGGTTACACACCATCCCTCTCGAGGAACACAGCCGCGTATTTCCAATGACAATCAAATTCCTCTCTACTGTCAAGGAACCTTAGGCAAAGATTTGTTTCCAGTATTTCCATTTGACATTCATACTTGCATACACATGCAGACGGGGAGAGAAAGAACAATGCAAGTAGATCCAATTTTGTACACTACATTTAAAAGCAACATTGGTCTCCAGCTGTTTTATTTGATCTTTAGGTTTGTCCCCTTATACATATTATGACCCCCTCTTTCTGATATGCAGATAGTTACATTGTATCAAACCCATTGTTAAGGGAACTTTTCATTACATGGTATTCAACATACATCCACCTCCACCTGAGGAAGGGCCATGACAGAAAACTTGTGACATACAGTCAAAATGTAAGCCAATCGCACCGATATAGGTGGGGCGAGTCCATAAAACTGCGCGCACGTGTGTGTGTGTGTGTGTGTGTGTGTGTGTGTGTGTGTGTGTGTGTGTGTGTGTGTGTGTGTGTGTGTGTGTGTGTGATATTTACTTAGCAACATGCGACAACGTACATCTATGCGTTCATACCTACTCGTTTGTTTGGTGAAAACTGCATGAAAAGATTTGATCCTTGTAGATGGTAATCAATGTGCCATTTTTAGTTGGCATAATCTAATGCATCAATTATTAGTGTATACAGCAGTAGGCTTGAGTCATCACAGTTTTAAGAAGAATTTACTACTGAAATACTGAACAATTGAAGAAATTTTTGATTGCAGACTTAAAGCTGTTACATTCTCTGACACCTTCATATATGTCTGGAAAAGCATCGTTAATATCCTGACACAGTTTGCTCGCAGCCGTTGACTAAGTTTCTGTTTTAAAATTTGCCATGCATACACACACACACACACACACACACACACACACACACACACACACACACACACACACACACACACACACACACAGCGCGCGCACACACACACACGCACGTACGCACCCACAGAGAGAGAGAGAGAGAGAGAGAGAGAGAGAGAGAGAGAGAGAGAGAGAGAGAGAGAGAGAGAGAGAGAGAGAGAGAGAGAGAGAGAGAAGCAGGTAATTATAGAGAGTCATCTTCCTTACGCATCTGTTAATAAAGAGCATCATTCTGCGACTTATATTGAACGGACCCTGACTACCACTTTGACTGACATCTCATGAGATTTACAAATTTGGAAACTCGCTTGGCCAAACAATGCATCTCCTCAGATAAAAAAAAGTAAATAAAGGGGGGGGGGGGGGGGGGGGGGGGGGGGAGAGCCGGTGAAGTGAAAACAATGGGACTTTACTAGCGGCTATTGATGGGTTTAAAGAACTCTATTCGTTTTCAGCGCCTCTGCCCGGATTCACGTGTCTTCCTTTCTTTATCTCCTTTCTTTTTGCCTGCGTTTCTTTTATTTATTTCTTTCTATCCATCGCTCTTATTTCCCTGTATTTTCTTCTTTCCTTTCTTTCTACCAACCTTTCTTTCTACACTTCTTTTCTACCATTCCTTTCTTTTCGTTCTGTTCATTTATTTCTTCCTCTCTGTCATACCTTTTTTTTCTCTCTTTCTACTCTTCGTTTCCTTCCTTCACTTCTTGTCTGCTTTCCTTTCCACCTCCTCATCTCCTTTTCTGTCTGTCTTTCCTTTCATTCCTTTCTACCTCGCCTTTCCCTCTTTTCTTATGTCTGTTCAACACCTCATTTCTTTTTTTACCATTCTACGCCCCCTTTCTTTCCTTACTTTTTTTCCTTTTTCTTTTTGCTCTTCCTTTCTGACTTTTCTTTCTATAATCCTTCTGTTTTTGTTTTTAGTTTTTCTTTCTTTCATCTGTTGTATTTTTCCTTACTATTTTTCTTTTTTATCCTCCCTTTTCCCCAGGTTCATTTCTACCTCTCCTTCAATCCTTTCGTTGTTTCTATCCTTCCTTTCTTTCCTTCCCTTCCTGTTCTTCTTGTCTACCCCTCCAGCTTTTCTTCCTTTCTTTTCTACCCTTCATTTCTTTTCTTCTTTTCGTTCCAGCTTCTGTTTTTTCTTCTTTCCTTTCTCCTGTTTCCTTGTTTTTTTTTTTCTTGCTTTCTTTTCGTCCTTTCTCTCTAGCCTCCCTCCTTTCACGTATCCTTTTTTTCCTTCCTTTTTATCTTTTTTTCTTTTCTTCCTTTTCTATCATTCTTTCCTTTGCTTTTTCCTCTCTACACTTTCTTTATTTCCTTTCTTTCTTTCTTGAGTTTTTTTTTCACTCCGTTTCGACCCTCCTTTCGCTTCACCCTTTTGTCTGTTTTCTTTTTACTTTCTTTCTTTCCTCCCTGTCTTCTAAGCTTAATTATCCTTACTTTCTTCTCTTCCCTCCTTTACACTTTCCCTTCTCTTTTTCCTTGCTTTATAATCTCTCTCTCTCTCTCTCTCTCTCTCTCTCTCTCTCTCTCTCTCTCTCTCTCTCTCTCTCTCTACTTCATTTCTGTTCCTTCCATTCTCTCTCCGTCTTTTTTTTTTGTTTTCCTCTTTTCCCTTTGCTTTTTTTTTCTCATTCTTTTCGCTTTTTTTTCTTCCTACTTCACTATTCTTTCTTTACTGTCTAATTTACATCGTTTTACTTTGTTCGCTGTCTAATCCTTTTTTTAATAACCCATCGTTTTACCCTTTCTGATTTTCTTTTCTTTTTTTTTTTCCTTTCTACCCTTTATTCTTTCTTCTTCCTCTGCTCTTTCTTTCTCTTCTTCGTTCCGTTCTACCTTTTCTCTTTTTTCTTCCTTTCCATCCACTCGTATTCGCTTCATTTCTTTCTACCCTTCTTTTCTATCCTTCTTTTCCTACCTTCTCTTCTTTTTTTTTTGCTACTTCTGCTTTCTCTCGTCTTTATTTCGCTCCTTTTTTTTCCTACCACACTCCCCTCCATTTCTTTTCTCTCTTCCAATCTATTCTTTATTCCCTTTCTCCCTTCCTTCTGCTCTTGCTTCCTCTTCTTCCTTTTTATACTACCTTTCTTTTATTCAATTCCTTTCTCTCTATATCTCCTTTTGTTTCTACCCTTCCTCCCTTTCTTTGCTTCCCTTTTCTAATTTTCCCATTTCCATCCTTTATTTCTCTCCTGTTTTCATTTCAACCATGCATTCATATTCTTCCTTTCATTTCTATCCTTCCAATCTCTTCTTCTGTCCGTTCTGCCATTTAAAAAAAATTCTTTTTTTCCTGTTTTCATTTGTTTTTGTTCCAGTTCCATTTTCTTTCTCAAAGTTTTCTTATCCACCTTCAGCCCCCCCCCCCCCCCCCCTCCTCTTCCCCTTCCCCACCCTTTTGCGTCGTTTTACTGAAAATGTCTTCCTGCGTTACTTTCTTTAATTCCTTCTATGATATTTTTCCTTTTCTTCACACCGCCTCTTGCGGTCAGCTACATTAGAAACTGACATGAACAGAATAATTTTTTTCCCTTACCTACTTCCTCTGATATCCATACAAGTACAATATTGTTTATCTTCATCCATGTACTATGTCTCATAACAGTGTTCGTATGCTCTCTTGCTCCTCTTACTCCCAAGTTCCCACCCCTAATCATTAAAGGGACGTAAGAAGCGACAGGAGGGCAGAAGGGCAGGATATGGCGATGGAGAAGGTAGGGAAGGGCGGAGGGGAAAACGAAGGTTTAGTACGTATTTGTTTGTTTTGTTTTAATCTTCTATCGTCATTTTGTTCTTCCATTCTTTATTTCTCCGTAACTCTATTCTTTCTTCCCATATTTGCTTTCCCAGTGTGTTCTATGGAAAAACAAACAAACAAACACACAAAATCAACAAAAGAACCCGGAAAGTTTGGCGTGGATAGAATGCATGATGGTGACGCCCACTTCAACGGAGGGAAAGCAGGAAGAGGCTAACGGAGAAGTAAACGGAAGTATCCTTTTTTCCCATGTACGCTTTCATTTTAAGAAAACAATCAATTCGACAATTCTCTTCTGTCTCTGTCTCACTTTGTCTTTGTCTCACATGATGCCCACTCATCCACCCTCACAAACACACACTGACTAACTGAAACCAATTTATTTTCATATTAGCCCATACTTGTACTGACATTTACGAAAACATGAAACGAATGGACACAAACTTTTTTAAAGGTATATATTTCACACACACACACACACACACACACACACACACACACACACACACACACACACACACACACACACACGAGAGAGAGAGAGAGAGAGAGAGAGAGAGAGAGAGAGAGAGAGAGAGAGAGAGAGAGAGAGAGAGAGAGAGAGAGAGAGAGAGAGAGAGAGAGATGCATGCTGACGAGATTTTTCGTCTTCTTAAATCCTCTGGGAACATAAAACCTCGGTGGAAGAGCGTAGACTATTCGAACATGTAGGCTAATTGATCTCCTAATCGTCTGTCACGTACGTCTCTTAAGACAAATCTCAAAACATAGTTTTATTCAGTCTCCAGTAAAGCAGTTCATTCTTCACTACGGCTTTTGGCAGTCCTGCGATCGGTGTGTGTGTGTGTGTGTGTGTGTGTGTGTGTGTGTGTGTGTGTGTGTGTGTGTGTGTGTGTGTGTGTGTGTGTGTGTGTGTGTGTGTGCGTGCGTGCGCAAGCGTGTATGTGTGCGCGAGCGTGTATGTGTACATGTGTGAGTGTGTATACGTGAGAGAGAAAATACTTAAGTAATACTGCATATGCAAATGTGTTTAAATTAGTAAATTCCAGTGACATTGAAGGGGAAGGAAGGTCAGGATCAGGGGGGGATAGGGGACGGGTCGGGAGTGGGGGGTGGGGGGGGGGTGTGGGGGGGAGAGGGGAGGGGTCTCGGCAATACTGAAAAAAAAAAAACTGTAATACAACCTAACACTACATTATCAAAACAAGAAATCATCAGAGCAAGTTACCAATGGGACTCTTATACATTCCCTGTACAATGTCAAATATTTTGTAAATAATTCGAAAGTAACTTTCCGAAAGATGAGAGCCCAACTAGGCAAATGTTTTTTGAACTGCTGACAAAGAAAAATAACATGAAACGGCGAGATATTTTCGCCACATACACACGTTACATTATGGCTGAAATTTGGTTTTAAATACATCAAGTCTAAATCTAAAAACCATGCTTGTTAATAGCCTATGATGATGATTTTTTTTACTGGCACCAAAAAAAATGTATTTATAGTTTTTTTTTACACCGAAGGTCGTCAGAAATATCACTTCCTTCTTGCTGCATTTTTATCAAATTCCAGCAAGATTTTTTTTTCCAAAAGATAACATCCTTCTTGTAGGGACAGGGGGATTTGTATGTTGATAGAATTGTTATGATTCTTTGCACCCTCTTTTGCTGTTCGGTCCGCCCATTCATTTGCAGATAATCCACAATGAGAAGGAAACCCAAACAAAAATTTACACTGGTACCACGTACAGACAGGAAATGAATTAAGTGAATAATTTCAGTGACAAGTTCCCCTCTTACTTTTGTATTAAATGAATTTAGCGCTTGCAAAACAGATTTAGAATCTACACAAAACAGTATATGAAACAGAAACACGGGTAGGTTCAGCAGATAATTCAGACCCATTGCAATAGCAACTAGTTCAGCTGTAAAAATGTGTGTGTGTGTGTGTGTGTGTGTGTGTGTGTGTGTGTGTGTGTGTGTGTGTGTGTGTGTGTGTGGTGTGTGGTGTGAGCGTACGTGCGTGAGTGCGTGCGTGCGTGCGAGCGTGTGTGCGTCTGTGTGTGTGTGTGTGTGTGTGTGTGTGTGTGTGTGTGTGTGTGTGTGTGTGTGTGTGTGTGCACGTGCTTACATGTATGATTGCGCGCACGCAAGTAAGTGTACTTGTATGTGTGTATGCGTGTGTGTGCGCGCGCGCGCGTGTGTGTGTGTGTGTGTGTGTGTGTGTGTGTGCGTGCGTGCGTGCGTGCGTGTGTGTGTGTGTGTGTGTGTGTGTGTGTGTGTGTGTGTGTGTGTGAGAGAGAGAGAGAGAGAGAGAGAGAGAGAGAGAGAGAGGAGAGAGGAGAGAGAGAGAGAGAGAGAGAGAGAGATGTTTATTATCTCCTTGTCTTTTGATGTCTACTTAGCCTCACTGCTGAAGCCTTTAAACTGACCGAGCTGTCATCATATGGACAACCAGCAACGTGTTAAAGACGCACTGGACAAAAATATGAAGAAAGAGATATCCAAATTCTAAAGACAACAGATCCAAAACGACTACACCAAGGGAGATGTACTACATAGGAAGTGAGTTCGGCCTTCCAAGTGTTTTCGTTAATTAGTGAGTAGGCATCTTGGAGGAGGATTTCAGATCCCTCATTGATCCAAACGATGAAGGACTTAAAGATGAAATGGTAAGGGACAAGGGGATGGCGAGGGACATAGTGATGGTGAGGGGGGACATAGTCATGGTGAGGGACATACTACAACTACTTCTGCTGCTGCAGCAGCTGCTGCTGCTACTACTGTTACTGCTACTACTACTGCTGCTGCTGCTGCTACTACTACTACTGCCGCTGCTGCTGCTGCTGCTGCTGCTACTACTACTACCACTGCTACTACAATAACAGCGGTAGCAGCAATTACAAGTGCAACAACAGTAGTGGTTGTAACAACGACAATAACAACTTCAGCTGCGGCAGCAGTAACAGTAACAACGACAACAACATCAACAACAAAATCAAGTTGTGTAGTGTAATGCAGTGTAGCGCAGTGTAGCTCAGTGTAGTGTAGTGAAGTGTAACGCAGTGCTGTGCAGTGCAGTGTAGTGCAGTGTAGTGTAGTGTAGTGAAGCTTAGTGCAGTGTAGTGTAGTATAGTGCAGTGTTGTGTCATGTAGTGTGGTGTAGTGTAGCACAGAACAGTGTAGCGCAGCGCAGTGTAGAACAATGTGGTGCAGTGTAGCGTGGTGTAGTGTAGCGTCGCGTCGGGGTCGGGTCGGGTCGGGTGGGGGTCGGGTCGGGGGTCGGGGATCGGGGGTCGGGGGTCGGGTCGGGTCGGATCTCGGCTCGGGGGTCAGACTATATTTCATTGTTGATCAGATAGAATGTTCATGTATGAGTTTATAACCAGCACTTAACAACCCTGGACACATTAATAAAGGAGATATGCTAGGGGGATACTTCTGGGACCGGCCAGAAGTACTCCCCCTACAGGTGATTTAGACTATATTTCCATGTTGATTCAGATAGAATGTCCACGTATGAGTTTATGACCAGTAAATAACAGCCCTGAACACATTGATAAAGGAGATATGCAAGGGGGGGGGGGGGGGGGGGGGGGGGAGGGGTGCTTCTGTGACCGGCCCAAAAGTACTCCCCCTAAAGTTGATTCAGACTATATTTCAATGTTCATTCAGGTAGAATGTCCATGTATGAGTTTTATGACCAGTAAATAACAACCCTGACACATTAATACAAGAGACAGGCAAGGGAGGGGGGGGGGGGGGTTACTTCTGGGACCGCCCAGAAGTACTCCCCCTAAAGTTAATTCAGAGCATTTCAATGTTGATTCTTAAACAACATCCACATAAGTCTTCATAAACGAGAAACAACATCCCTAAGCACTTTAAAACAGAAGATATGAAAGGGGGGTACTTTTGGGCCTGGTCCCAGAAAGACTTCCCACCTGCTACAGAAGTACTCCCGGGAATACTTCTGGGTCCGCTTAAAGGGCCCAGTTTTACTCCCGGGAGTAAGTTTGGGCTGGGCCCAAAAGTACTCTCTCAGCTTCGGGGGAGGGGGGGGGGGGGGGGGGGGGTAGGGGTACATCTGGAGCCGCGCCAAAGTTACTCCCGGATGTACATTGGGCTGGGCCCAAACGTACTTCCGGGAGTCATTCTGGTGCCGGGGGGAGGGGCGGGGGTCAGTTTGGGACTGGTACCAAAAGTACTCCCCTGTCTAAAGGAATCAGCGTCACAAGATAGTTACAGACAACAAAAACTTATTTGCAAAGTTGTCAACAGGGGGGAGTACTTCTGGGACCAAGGGGGGGTACTGTCCCAGAAGTACTCCAGGAGTCATTCTGGCGCGGGCCCAGAAGTACTCCCGGGAGTACTTCAGGGCGGGGAGTACTTTTGGGGGTGTTACAGGGGAAGGTGTTCAGTCGGATGAGTGGCATGCTTGACAGGAGAGAGCGAGGTTGAAAAGTTGATTGATAGGAGGGGATGGGAGGAGAAAAAAAGGGGAGATGAGGGTGGGCACGGCAACCAGTGTGTTTTAGTTCGGATGTGCGAGTTTGTATTCAAAGCGCTCTCAGGGGTGGAAAAGAGGTGCATCAGTGTTTCATTATCATTATCATCATCGTTTCCCTGTTTCCACACCCACCACCTCGCCGCCCCCCCCCCCCCCCTCTCAATTCATCTCTGTACTCCTGCAGACTCTTACAACTCTTTCACCGTTCCACTTACCTTTCATCGTCTGTCTCTGTCTGTCTGTCTGTCTCTCTCTCTCTCTCCCCTCTTCCTCCCTTTTTTTTTTTTTTCCTTCTCCTTCTCTCTCTCACTTTCTATCTCTGTCTCTTTTTTCCCTTCCCCTCTCTCTGTCTGTCTGTCTGTCTGCCTGCCTGTCTGTCTGTCTGTCTGTCTGTCTCTCTCTCTGTCCTTTCCTCCTTTCTATCCACCCCCTTCTCCTATCTATTCAGTCGGGCAGACAGTGTGGCCGGGGTGAAGCAGTCTAGTCACGCCTCCAGACCCAAGACAGACCGATACAGGACACACAGCGCGTGATTTTTCGCTGTCCAACAATATGCACCACTCCCCGCCTCTCTTCACTCCCTCCACCCCCTCACTCTTCAGAGGGAAAGCCGGGGTGTAAATTGAATCCCCGCCTGTGGAAATTTTGTTTTAGAAATGTCCACATGTATGTCACTCTCTCAATGACTGCAGTGTGTGTGTGTGTGTGTGTGTGTTTGTGTGTGTGTTAGAGAGAGAGAGAGAGAGAGAGAGAGAGAGAGAGAGAGTCTGTGTTTTATGTATGTATGCGTGTGCGTGAGTGAGATAAACAGAAAATGTGTGTGTGTGTGTGTGTGTGTGTGTGTGTGTGCACGCGCGTGTGCGTGCATGCATGCGCGTGCGTGCGTGCATGCGTGCGTCCGTGTGTGTGTATGTGTGTGTGTGTGTGTGTGTGTGGTGTGTGTGTGTGCGCTTGCGTGCATACATGCGTGCGTGCATTTGTGTGTGAGTTGGCCCCCTCCCATCTATCCCCTAACTCCATCATCTCCTCCCTTTCCAATCGTCTCTCAGTCTCTGTCTCTATGTCTCTGTCTTGCTGTCCGTCCTTCCGTCCGTCCGTCTCGTCTCTCTCTCTCTCTCTCTCTCTCTCTCTCTCTCTCTCTCTCTCTCTCTCTCTCCGTTCCTCCTATTCTTCTTCCTCCTGCTCACAATGCCGATGTAAATATAAAGTTTCCGCCTACTTAAGTTCAGTTGTGTAAGTTCCCTCCCCCTGGCAAACATTCTACCTTTGTACTCTCACAGAAGCGCTCGGCAGATCTTTGTAAGCACAGGTCCCTTTGATTGTGGACTCTTCCGTCAACCGACTGACGTCAGCGTTCCTACAAATCTGTTGACACTCTTATGGAAAGATGTTTCCGGTGAAAGGGTTCTTGTATGTCTAGGACTTTCAGACTTCTATTCTGCCCCCCCCCCCCCCTCCCCTGTGTCCGTATCCTCTTTAGTTCGATCCTCATTACTGTGGCTGCGGCAGTGTCCTGGACAGTGACCGCCAGCCCTACCCAGTCCTTGCTCTGCAACCAGCAGTGGTGTGAACCTGTGTGATGATCCGTGGACAACGACGGTACACTGCTCATTCATTCGTGTGTGTGTGTGTGTGTGTGTGTGTGTGTGTGTGTGTGTGTGTGTGTGTGTGTGTGTGTTAGATGCTGTCAGGAAAAAGCAATATACCTAGACACGCAACTCTTTCTTATTCTCCTCGTCTTTCCTTTTATCTTCTACCCCTCCCCCTTCCTCCGCACACCTTTTTCCATCTCTGTTGAACACTTTCCTGTTCCTCTTCGTTTTATCTGTTCCGCCTTGGGCTTGCTTCCTCCTTCTCTGAACCCCGCCGTCATTATCGTCACCACAACTATTATCTCCATCATCAATTAAAAAATTATCATCACTCACTATCTTCTTCTTCAATCTATCGACTGCCCATCCCTTTGTCTTGGTGCTGGTTCGCATCGGTCCCATTCCTAGCTGGAGAGAGGCAAATGGTGGGAAACACAATGTGGACAAGCCAGTTCAGGTATCATGCATGACACGTCCAAGGACTGGTCACTAGATGCCCTGGTGGCGAAACGTCACAGGAGTGGTCAACATAAAAAGAAAGAATTCCGTCAAGCATACTTTTCAACGGTTGACAGAGCATAAGACAAGATCGGACCGCACGATGTAAAAATAAGAAATATTTTGTTAGGGTTTGATGCAGACTGCAAACAATTTTATTCGTCATCAATGTAAAGCAGACAAATTTAGAAAGTGAGTGTTGGTAGTGTGCCAGACTCTCCAGTCATTAATGGAATCAAGTCGCGGTAAAAGCTCAAATCCAACAGGATTCGTTCTCTTGAACAAAACGATTTATGTAAAATAAATCAACGACTGTATGCATCGATTTGAAATAAACATACGCGGATGGGGAAAAATCGGAAGATTAGCCTGGATTTGGCCTGATTTGATAGTATTTTTTTTTTATACATGATTTGAAAATTATATCACAATAGACTACAACCAAGACACTTTCAATACGACAAGCAGAAAAGTCGGAATGCTATTTCCGACACGACCTTATTGATTATACGTTTCAAATGCTCTATGTCTATTGTGATTCCGAAAAGTGATCAATGTAATAGCGTCACTGCATAATGTATATAAAGTGTAATAAAGTGAAGCAAAGAAATGCTCGTGTTTGGTGTATCATACAATAACAAAATATACTGAAACTGGTCAGCACTATTAGAATAGATCCTCTGGTGTTTTTTGATATGCATTGACGTGTTTATCATACAGAAGGGTAATTCGTCAAGATAAAGCCCGGTAAAAAATCGGATCTTTCTCTTAAAAATACTCCTGTTCTTTGTGTTCCACTTTTGGTGCAATAGATATTATCTCAATATGAACAGACAGATTTGATTAATCGTCTTTATAATTTGCTCCTATTGCAGTTTGGCCTAAACTCTCGTTTGTATTATTGTAAAACACACACACACACACACACACACACACACACACACACACACACACACACACACACACACACACACACATTTTAAATAATCACTCATTACTTTGCGTGTTCTCTGAAATTTTTAATTCCGGTCCACTTGGTATCTATCTCTGATGTACTTTAAACTGACATGTTGTGTTTATACGACATTAATATAAAAAAGTTACGATTATATGATATATGTGGTTATCCCACCCCCCCCACCTTCCCACTCCCTTCCTCTATTCCGTCCTCCTTCCACCCTGATGCCCCCCATCCCCACCCGCAAACTTTCTCCTCCCCCCCCCCCCTCTCCCTGCATTATGCTCCAATTCTACTAAATTTGTTTCATTTCATATACTTTAATTCCCCCGATCAACATACACTCAAGGCTAGATAAGCGACCAGAATAAGTAAAATATCTACCTATCTTAGCACCCATCCCAACCTTCCCCTCTTGTCCCTAACAGAGTCCTCACACACACACACACACACACACACACACACACACACAACACACACACAGACAACAACAACAACAACAACAACGACAACGACAACGACAACAACAACAACAACAACAACAACAACAACTAAGAAAGCTTGACATGCACCCCCTTCACCTTGCATACGAAGGCATTTTCATTTGGGGTGATAGGGCCTGCTTTGGTGTATTCCTTTGACAGTTTTTGATGTATCTCCTTATTTAGTACTATTGTATCTGACCTTAATCTTTAAAGAAAGGAAGCTCTCTTACGAGAGAAGGAAAACAACAGAATTTCTCCATGGCCGACGTAATCCCTCGGTGATCAAACATAGAGAATTCGGGGAATATACCGGGAAAAGATAAGATAATGGAAGCGAATAGCTAGACAAGTTTGGTATTTCTGGGAGTTCGTTGACACAAGGGATCTAACATGACACGGCTCTGTCGCTCTCTCATCTCTCTCCCATCTACTGCTGCTCACACACTCGAAACTGTGCACGCAATATCATCGACCTGTCACACACAAGGGGACATTACCAGAATGTCATTATCCATCATATATGCTCTCTCTCTCTCTCTCTCTCTCTCTCTCTCTCTCTCTCTCTCTCTCTCTCTCTCTCTCTCTCTCACGTGCGTGCGTGACAAGACCTATTTCTCACGTTCACTCTTCTTTTCTCTTACCCGCAATCTGCTAACGCTCCATTAGGGACAGCACACTGAATATGACCATGTTGACAAAGGAGATTACTTTCACATTTGTCTCCGGGATTTATATTCCTTTCTCTAAGAAGTTCCTCTCCTCCCACAAACAAGTGACTGCAACCTGACAGGATTCATTGTGTGCTGGGTCACAGTGTTGGTGGATGCCCCGTTATCTTAATGAGAGAAGGAAATTCCCTTTATCAGTGAAAGTGGGGGGGGGGGGGGGGGGGGGGGGGGGGGGGAGGGGGAGGGGGGGGGGGGGGGATGCCCCGTTATCAATATGGGAGCAGGAGATTCCTCCCCCCAATCAGTGAAAGTGTCGAGGGAGGGGGGGGGGGGGGGGGGGGGGGGGGGAGGGAGGGGGGGGGGGGGGTGGGGGTGGGGGGCAGTAGATGCCCCGTTATCAATATGTGAGCAGGAGGAGATTTCCTTAACCGGTGAAAGTGTGGGGGGGGGGGGGGGGGGGGGGGGGGGGGATTCCTCGTTATCAATATGAGAGCAGGAGATTCCCTTGATAAGTGAAAGTGTTTTGGGGGGGGATGGCCCCGTTATCAATATGAGAGCAGGAGATTCCATTGATCAGTGAAAGTGTTGGGAGGGGGTGGGGGAACGCCCCGTCATCAATATGAGAGCACGAGATTCCCTTAATCAGTGACAGTGTTGGTGAAATGTCCCGTTATCAATGTGAGACCATCAGATTCCCATCATTATGGAAAAGAATGTTCTGGAGCTCCCCTTCTCCTTTTCCTCTCCTTCCTCATAACCCCTACCCCTCTCTTCACACACATACATAACAAAAAAAGGTCTGAAAAATAATAAGATTATTATCGTTATTATTATTATTATTATCAATGATGATAATGATAATAATAACAATAACAATGATAATAAAGACACTCCTGTCATCGTTGTTTTGTCCGTCGAGACGACGAAGATCATCTAGTCATCCTGGGATCGGGGGTGAGTGCGTAATGGCTGGTCAGGCCGATCTGCGCCCGGAAAGACCTTCACAGTATGGGACAGGGGATGGTGGCGGCAGTTGATCTGTTGACACTGGTCTTCCTGATCATCCTGCGCTGCTCAGCTGCAATTCTGTTACTTTCACAGGTTTCTGCACCTTTTTGCGGACAACTGATCGCCACCTGTCTCTGTCCTGGGCAGTCTGCTCCCACGTTGTGTGGCTGATGTTGAAGGCCTTCAGGGAAGATTTGAAGTTGTATTTGAAACGTTTCTTCTGGCCTCCGTTGAAAGCGTTGTCCTTGTTGTAGTTCGCCAAACAATAGTTTCTTTGGCAGCCGACGGTCTGGCATGCGAACTACATGACCTGCCCAGCGAAGCTGTGACTGCATCAGGATGGTGAAGGTACTAGGCAGGCCAGCACAAGTGAGGACTTCAGTGTCCAAAATCTTTTCTTGCCACTTAATGCCCACGAGTCTTCTGAGGCAGGTGGCGTGGCGTGGAAATGGTTCAGTTTCCTTGCTTGACGCTGGTAAACCATCCATGTTTCACAGCCATGGAGCAGGTCTCCACTTTCAAGCAGAGGCACAAATCTCGCAGACTGTCAGTCACTGGGCAGTATCTGTCATTGCTGAGCGTGTCCTGAACGAGATGGTTCATTGTAGGTCTGGTAAGTGAACAACACTATGGTCATGAGCGTCTAATATTCTGAAACCGGTAAAAGATCAAACAGAATTAAGCACACACACACGCACACAAACACACCTGCACACTCGCCCACACACACACACACACACACACATGCACACACACACACACACACACACACACACGCACACACACACACACACACACACACACACACACACGCACACACACACACACACACACACACACACACACACACACACACACACACACACACACACACACACACACACACACACACACACACACACACACACACACAGCAAAGGTTCGCACGCATGCGTGCATGACTGATGCAACACTTTGTTGCCCTTCATTTTTGTTGCCTTGGTTTGAAATAAACGCGAATAAGGATCAAAGCAGATAAATGAATCTCTAGCTCATTCAATATTATTAAGGAATTAATCATTCAGAAAGAAAAGAAATAATGTACAAATCACCTACCTAATCTTGACAGCCCAATCATAACGAACAAACAACAGAAACATTGCAGAAAAACGTAGTATCAATTCAAGCGGTTGAAAGCCAGATGAGTCACACCAGATGCATTACAGATCACAGCCAACAGCGAAGTCCCTCAAGAATCTTAGATAAAAACGTAAGAGATTTTGGTCCTGGTCCGTTACTTCTCAGAAGAGGATGAAGAGGATGCAGCTGGTAAGGGTGAGGTCAACTACGGAAGAAGCGATTGTGTGGAGGATGAGGCTGAAGTGCACACAAGTAAGATGATGGCATTGGATTGCACCGCCTGGCACTGCAGATCTTATATGGAGCTGTATTATATTGTCTTATACTACGTTACTGCATCGTATTATGCTATCTTATATTGCGCTTCAGTTTCTTGTATTGCATTCTAATGTTCTGTATTTTATATCACTGCATTGCATTGTGCTGACTTGGATATAACTTCTACATATTGCACTGCATTGCTTTGTACTGACTCGTATATTGCTGCTATGATATATTGCACTGCATTGCGTTGTATTGACTTGTATATTACTGGTATATATTGCAATGCATTGCGTTGTATTGACTGTATATTACTGGTATATATTGACCTGCATTGCAGTGTACTGACTTGTTTATTACTGGTATATATTGCACTGCAGTGCAGTGTACTGACGTGTATATTACTGGTATATATTGCCCTGCAGTGCAGTGTACTGACTTGTATATTACTGGGATATATTGCCTTGCAGTGCAGTGTACTGACTTGTATATTACTGGGATATATTGCCCTGCAGTGCAGTGTACTGACTTGTATATTACTGGGATATATTGCCCTGCAGTGCAGTGTACTGACTTGCATATTACTGGTATATATTGCACTGCATGTGCTGCATTACATTGCAATGCCTTGGGTTGACTTGATCGTACTGTACTGTACTGCACTGCACAGATCAAATTCTGTGCTGCGTTGTATCATATGGTACTGCAGTCTGCTGTACTTTACTGTACTATAGCATTCTATGGGGGTGCATTCCATTCCATTCCAATGCATCGCAAAGCGGGCAGTGTTGTGTTTTTATCTTGATGGTTATCCTATATTTATTTGTTTAGGGAGTGTGTTGACGGCAAACAACGCTTGTGTGTAGGCAATTGAAAAGGAAGTGGAAGGATTTTGGAGTCTTGTGCCGGGGTAACAGCCCGTTCTTCACCCCCCCCCCCCCCCTCTGGAACTTACCCCGGGGCAAGTCTGGGCTAGCCTGCTTTTACCCCCGGTAAGTTCGGGGGGGGGGGGGGGGGTAAGAATGGGCTGTTACACCGGGACAAAGTACCCACATCGAAATCGGTTTCTTGAGTCGCATACAGAAAAGTTCTCACGCACCAGCCGCCGTGGCGAAGTGGTTAGCGTCGCGGACTCTCGGTTGGGAGGTCGTGGGTTCGAATCCCATCAGAGTCATATGGATTTTTCTGCCCCGACCGGCTCCTACCCAGAGCTGAGTTTGCTGCGGACTCAGTTGGGAAGACTGGGACCACACAGTTGAGTTTCATTCACTTAATGGATGCGTTTCTGAGAGTGTTGCTCAAATTTCCTGACAACACTGCAGGTGCTTGTATCTCTCGGGCCTGGTTGACGCCGGGATATATTATGAAAGGAAGCATAGAGTACAGCCCTGTCATGTAGTCTCAGACCGAAATGGAAATCTGTAGCATCATCTTAATCATCCTCATTCTCATCGATCAGCATAAAAAAAAATTCTGTGGCCCTTCATGCCCTGCTCTCATGGTGACCTCAATTTCGATGTCCTCTTCACGTCTGTGGCCTTGGTTTGGTTCCGTCGGGGTCACCGGTATCGGCAAGTCCATGGGGGGGGGGGGGGGGGGGGGGGCGGGGGGCGGGGGGGGGGGGGGTGGGGGGGGGTGGGGGGGGGGGGGGGGGGGGGGGGGGGGGGGGGGGGGGGGGTGGGGGGGGGGGGGGGGGGGGGGGGGGGGGGGGGGGGTGGGGGGGGGGGGGGGGGGGGGGGGGGGGGGGGGGGGCTGTCGTTGGATGGACGTGGTGGCGCCCTCCGGAGGGAGAGCTCACTCACGCCGGCTCCGCGACTAAGCAATTATTGTCGTCAGTAGGGGGCTTAGTAGGTTGTGTCCTGCGTATGTTAGATCAGAACAGGCGCCACTGGACACCACCGAAGTGACTCGGCAGCAGCGCAGTGTCTCCTCCGATGGGTTGCCTCTTTGACGACTTGACATTGACTGCTCCCTGTGGTTTGTCGGTGCCGGGGGCTGCGGCGGGGGGGCCGACCGGGCTGTGGCTGTGGACGGGGTGTCGGAAGGAGCGGCGTGGGTGCACTGCCTCTGAGGTGGCGCAGACGTTGGGACAGCCAAAAAAAAAAAAAAAAAAAAAAAGTTCTCACGCTGGCACAACTTTAACTGGCTTACAGAAATATCCACGGCGTTTGAAGCATACAATCAAAGTGCGATGCAAAAAACGAACGTCACAAAATAAGTAAGTACAAGTAAATAAATAAATGAATACCTAAATCATTCAATCAACTAATAGATACATGAATGAATGATTAAATAGATAGATGAATAGGTAAATGAATATATGTATAAATAATAAGGAAAAAAATAGTAATTACAAGAACAACAATAATGATACTGATAAAAAACAAACAAGTAAATGAATCATTTGGATGACTAAATGCATGAATTGCTTTTTTAAAAAGATAGATAAAGTAATCAAATAAAAGCAACACGGTAAATATATGAAAAGAATAGATAATCATGTTAGAGAGAGAGAGAGAGAGAGAGAGAGAGCGAGAGAGAGAGAGAGAGAGAGAGAGAGAGAGAGAGAGAGAGAGAGAGAGAGAGAGAG
Source organism: Conus betulinus (assembly GCA_016801955.1). Taxonomy (NCBI): domain Eukaryota; kingdom Metazoa; phylum Mollusca; class Gastropoda; order Neogastropoda; family Conidae; genus Conus; species Conus betulinus. Next base: position 248,369 of record JADBJO010002079.1, read on the forward strand.
AGAGAGAGAGAGAACCAATTTGATTTACAAGAGTTTAAGAGGGTAATGGATTAAGTATAAATACTTTTTTTTTTTACATCAACCCTCAGGAAAATAAAAGGATGTATATCTATGAAAAAAATCAAAGATCTATCAAAAGCTAACAATATACAAAAAAAACAACAATGCACAAGAACATTAAAAGAAAGACACAGAATTTAACAAACCAAAAAGAACAGAACAAAAAATAAGAAAAAAAACCAAAATGAAAAACCAAAATGAACGAGAGAGAGAGAGAGAGAGAGAGAGAGAGAGAGAGAGAGAGAGAGAGAGAGAGAGAGAGAGAGGCAATGGCAGGAAGACGAACAAGGTGGGTTTAATTCCTTGGGTGGATGGGTGGTTGGATGGGTAGTCGGGGTACCATGTCCCCGATGCGTCGAAGGCCGGTGACATTAAAAACAAGCAGAGGATTTGCGGTTTTCCTCTCGCCCTCCGTCAGTCTTTTCAAAGCCGCTGACAGCTCCCTAGCGGCTCGCTTATCGCCCTTACGCCATAAAATCCATTGAGCAGTCCGCAAACGACAGTCTGGAGTCTCTTTTCAGGTACAAAGCGTCGGATCACTGCTACATGGCCTCACACACACACACACACACACACACACACACACACACACCGACAGAGACGCGCACGCACACAGACACACACACAGACACACACACACACACACACACACGCAGAGAGAGAGAGAGAGAGAGAGAGAGAGAGAGAGAGAGAGAGAGAGAGAGAGAGAGACAGACAGACAGACAGACAGACAGAGACAGACAGAGACAGAGAGACAGAGAGAGAGAGAGAGTTGACACGTTTTTGACACTTTGATATTTCATTGTCATTACCAGAGAGGTCTTTTGATAAGGGAGGAGAAAGGAACAGAACAATAAGATTTACCTCTTCCTTTCCTTGCAAACACATCTATTCCCAGTGTGTATCAAATCAAAGGCTAACAAAAACAAATAAAATCGTAGCATCTCCGTCTGTCCTCGAACAAAGGGGTAATACAGTGACGTTAGATCATATTGTATCTTACTGACTCCTCTACATGCGATGAATCATATCATTCATTCATATATCTCTCTTATAATGCATTATCTTAAAAATCTATCGAATTTTCAAGGCTTTTGCAATTAATTTTGCAACTGACTTAATTTCAAGTTCATCATCTGATGATAACACGACAGCAAATTCTTGTCTTTTAGCTACATCTAATTGGAAAAATGAACAATCTGTCCGCACTTCATTATACGCGTTAGAGTGGAACAGAACATGTTCGTCGTCAATAATGTGTCTACATGCAGGACAAGGTAATTCTGTGGATGTTCCACGTTCAAACAATCTTTTATTATTCGCATTAAAGCCTAAAACGTCTCAACCTGAATCTTGCGTAATTCATTGTGTGCCATTTATCTGTTATAACATTGAGAAACTTTTCAGAATTAAACAAATTTTTAAATGAGAAAAACCAGCGATACTTTTCTTTACTTTCTGTCTAAACCAGCGATACTTTTCTTTACTTTCTGTCTAAATGAACAAATAAGCCTGTCTTTAAATTCTGCAATGAACTGTTAATCATTTCCTACTTCCTGGGTCATCCACACGACTCCAGAGCCCTGTTCTGAAAGAACTTTCTTAACTTTATGAGTCCAGTTTTCTTTACCTTTTTCCATTTGTAAAAGCATCATAATTATCATTGGCTTTCCTGCTCAAAAGGGACCTGGATAGCTTCAAGATTTTCAAACAATGCTTAACGTATTTCACAAATGAACTAATATACAAAGGGTATCTGTCCATCTCTTCAGTGTTGGATGACTGAACCGGTACTTGAAGGAAAAGCTCCCTACCATACATATGCACCTTTTCCATCTGTGAAATCTCATTTAAGCGGGGGAGGGGGGCAACGAGAGAATCTGTCTCATTGACATGGTGTTGTGCATGCTTGCGTGTGTGCGTGCGTACATGTGTGTGTGTGTGTGTGTGGGGGGGGGGGGGGGGGGGGGGGGGGGGTGGAGACGGACCGTTTTTCGTCTGATCACAGTTTTTCCACAACTCTGCTTACCGGACCAAGTTTACCGAAAAACGGTTGGTTAGGTTGGTTAACCGGTGTTCACCTGTACACTGTATAATCCAAGTGAGCGCGGGTAGCAACCAGTCACTGAATAAATTCCGGCTAGTTCGCCTACCCAGTCCAGCCGACGAGGGACTCGGTTCAGTTGTTGTGACAGCCAGTTCCCCCAGGTTGAGTGTGTCCCTGGTGTCCTTGGGAACTAGTTGTCCCTACCTCGGGATCGGGGCCTGTTGTGTGTCCCCATTCTCCACCGTGACGGGTGTGTGAAAGGCTGGTGCATGCCAGTATTGACCCGACAAGACATCTGAGCCACGCCTCTTCTGCGAGTGAAGTCGTCGCTTTGGGTTCGAGACCCTAAGTCCTGTTCGCCAGCTGCGCCCTGCGCTGGTCCTGCCTAATCAGAACCACCGCCTGTGTTGACAACGACCTGCAGCGGAAGCGTCTTTCCTGCGCGTCGTGAGACCCTTCGTGTCCTCGATCTTGCACGTTGTGAGACCCTTGCTGCTGTGCAGTAACAGAGCCACAGCTGTTGGAAGTGGAGCCTGGTGCCTCAAAAGTAGCAGAGTGCTACTTCAGTGTGATCGGGCTTAGTCACTGTTTTCTTTGGGTGTAGGAAGTGGTTACTTCCTTATGGACAGAGACGTCACTGCATCGTTCCGTCGTTACGTGCATGTCACTACTCCTACTGACAGTCGCTGCAACGTTTCGCTCACGCTTGCACATCACTATCCCTACTGACAGTCGTCGCGTCGTCTTTCTTCTTCACCTGCGTCTCTACCCCTACTTGTAGACTGCGCCCCCTTGTAACACTCTTGTGCCAAATTAATGACTCGTGCAGAGCTACTCCGTCATTCTGCACTCATTTCGCGTAAGAATAGTTTCAGTCGTGGACTGTGAAACCAGGCCAGACAGTGCCTGTGACAGACTGTTGGGTGTGTGCGCCACACACACACACACACACACACACACACACACACACACACACACACACACACACACACACACACACACACATATATATATATATATGTATGTATGTATGTATATATATATATATATATATATATTATACATATTGTACACCACAGTTGGGATGTGCTACATGCTGGTTATTCATGTTTATTGATGTTTGTTCATGATGTTTTGTATGTGTTGGATGGTCCAGGCGGCGTAGGAAAAAAAAAAAGAATTACGATTGTGTTGCCTGGCTGTCTATGTGCGGTTGAGTGGGTGTGTGTGGTGGTAGGAAAGCGCGAACACGCATCCATATTTCTGGGACAGTCAGACATACAGACACACACGCACCATGCACCCATCCGTAACAGTGTGTGTGTGTGTGTGTGTGTGTGTGTGTGTGTGTGTGTGTGTGTGTGTGTGTGTGTGTGCACATGAATACATGTACGCACGTGCAAGCGTGTGTGCATGCACGTTTGTGTGTGTGTGTGTGTGTGTGTGTGTGTGTGTGTGTGTGTGTGTGTGTGTGTGTGTGTGTGTGTGTGTGTGTGTGTGTGTAAGTGTGTGTGCGTGTGTGTGTGTGTGTGTGTAAAAGAGGAGAAATGCCAAACGTCAAAGTCTACATGTTCTCTTTTTGCTTCCATCAAGGACACGTATGTCTTGTTAAAATTGGTGTAAACACAGTTTTTCTCTCACATAGTAGGATTTTGACACAAAAAAAGGATCGCTTCATGATATTTGTTTCTATCAGTTACGTTTATCTGTGAGGTGTACTGGTTTTGCTCATAACTGACAGACTTTAATATGCAACAATTCTGACACATATTCAGTTCTTTGGTTTTTACATTTCAAAGAGACTCCATCAGTTTCGTGTAAAAATGGTACATCTTACAAATAGAACAGAAATGTTCTAGTCTTTACACTCAACAGCTTGGGAACGTGCCATGGAATAAATTGCACTAAAAGGCATCAGAATTGAGAGGTTGATTGCTGTTTTAAAGCAAACAAAGAAAGTAAGAATTTTTCTACATTTCAACCCCATTTTCTCATACCAGGCATTTTCCAGATGTACGGTTTAGGCTAAAAGCCATCCATTTATTTAATAAGGTCAATGAAATCTCCTTACTTCTAAAACAATTATCCATCCAGTACAAGTGTTTGGTGTAAGTAAAACAAGAATGGACTCTTGCATCACGGATAATCTTATCAGCATTCCTGACTACAAATACAACGATGCGACAGTGATCAATCCCAACATACTGGACTCGCTGTATACATTCATCAGTCAATTGTCAACATTACCGATGCACAACTGATCTTGAAATTGATACTCTTGACTGTATCTGAATTGAAATAAAAGAAAACCCTCCAAATCACCGCCGTTATTGATAGGAAATTTATATAGAAAACCATCTTCCACATACGAATGGGATGACAATTTTTTTCTTACAAATGATGGATGAGATTCGTCAAAAAACCTCAAATATTCTATCATTAGGAACATTCATATTGATATGTTAAAACAATAACCAGCTTGGACAAGTACACTGT
>JADBJO010002079.1:257971-308513 GCA_016801955.1 Conus betulinus
TCGTTTCCAAATATTTCGAGGCCTTGCGACCTCTTCCTCAGTGGGACCTTTAATGACGAAATTTATCCTCCCATGCAGATTGATACGTTATAAATGAAACTACATCATGGGTTAAGAGATCGAAAACAATCTGAGGCCGTGTTACACAAGGAAAACATTTCAGCTGAGCAAAAAGCTAGAGAAAACAAGATTACGACAGAACTTGCATCCAATTGATCACGCTCCTTCTCCCCCCCCCCCCCCCCCCCCAATCTATCTATCTATATATATATTAATACTTTAAGCACGCTAAACAGGGCGCACGACACAAAACATATCTATATATCATTCGCTATCTACTAGCGCTGCCGGTTCCAACGACAACGAAGACGACGACGAAAACGATGAAAACGATGAAAAGGACGAAGACGACGAGACGATGAAGATGATGAAGACGTCTACAGCATCCAGTCCGACACGGGTCTTACAGAACTTCAGAGCTATGGCTTAAAACAACAACAAAAAAAAAAACAAACACACACAACACTCACGGCGTCTCTGCCGGCGACAAGGTGACAAGTCTCACACGGGAGCTGTGGCTCACACACAGAAAAACACAGAACGCAGTGACGGCCTAGCCAACAGGTCGCTGGTTCAAAACTCGGGAGCGGCGCTCTGGCTTGGCAGCAGCGGCGTCTCCGGCCCAACTGGCTCAGCGGGTAGTCGGTCCGGGGAGCAGTGGCAGGTAGGGTGGTTGTCGGCACTCAGGCCGGCCTCTCAACACCGACACAGGGTGAAGAACAAAAGGGTAGACACAGCTACGCCCTGACCCTCAGAACGTGGCAGCCAGTCCCCCTCAGTCCAGGGAACACTTCTACCTGGGGGAAACTGATTAACTACCTTGATTATCATGACTACTATTCATTACAATCACGACTACATTCATATTTATTAGCCACATCACATTTCACTAGAACTTGGGACAAACACCAGCATATTCTTTCTTCAACACTACAACACATTCCCCTTTCCGGAATCATAACACTACAACATTCCCTTTTCCGGAATCATAACACTACAAATTTCCCTTTTCCGGAATCACAGCACTACACAGGAAAGAATTTCAATATAAAACCTTTCAGAATCTAGTTTCCAAATTGGGGAAAGGATTTCCACCTAGACCCTCTTCAATAAACCATGAATACAATTCATTACACACAATTAATGATTACTTTTCATCGAACTATAAATGTACGACAAAATGTTCATTTTTTTTTGTAACACGACAAGAATGTTCATTTCATTTCAGAATCACCAAATTTTAAAAGGTATTTTTTTCCCAAAAGATTCATCTACTTCAATATATGCAAGGGAAAGATTTCCACACACTCTGTTTACCAACACACAACTATTCAATTCATATCAAGAGTGAATTAAATACTCATCCACATCAAAAATCAAAAACCAACATATATAAAGTCTCTGTCGCTCACTCTGGGAGCTTATTATCCATAGCATCAAAACTCTCCCTCCTCTCGCGCAAACCCATATCAAACCTTTTTTCATCATGAAGTTCATAACTAGTTAAGTCACAGAATAAAACAATTTTTTTTCTCCTGAAGACCACTTCCTTTAACACTCACTTCTTCTATTCATGTTTTTCGACAGCATTTCGTTTTGCTACCATATCAAGTCATAGGATAACAGAACACAACAAATACTTTCCTTTTGTAAACAAATCCCTCACAAGTGCGCTGAGGAAGTTTCAGTCGCTCCTAAATGGGAATACGGTTTCGGTTTGCTAATAAATAAACATTAAATGATAAATACCTGTCTGCCACCAAAAACAGCTGGAGTCCCGCTTCGGCCTTCTGGGTAGTTGCGTTGCCGGAATTACTGCAGAGACTGCCTAACCGGTTCAACTCACTCGGCTTTAATAGTGCGCAGGTGAGCAGCAGTCAGGTAAATTTTTCAAACCGGCTTCCGGACGACTACCTTCGGGTTAGCACGGTCGCATAAAATTTGTGACTGGACAGGAACGGTCCGTCACAATACTCCCCCTCCTAAAAAAATGTCCAAAATTGTTTTTACGACGAGGAAGTAAATAATTGCAAGTCACAAAATTCAGAAAAAAAAAAAACATGAAAAGGACATCAAAACTGGGATGCACACACACACCAATGTCTAAGGAACAGACTGGTTCTCAAAAGAACGTGAAAGAAGATCAGCGGAAATGTTCGATGGTCCTGGAACTGGTTCCACTTCGAACGAGAATTCCTGCAGAGACAATGCCCAACGCATAATTCGGGAATTCTAAAAATTTGACGTTCGAAGGTACGTCAAAGGTCGATGATCCGTTTGTAGGATAAACTTGACTCCCCAAAGGTATCGAACGAACTTCTGAACAGCCCAGACAATGGCTAAAACACACTCGTTCGATGGTACTGTATGACTTTTCACATTTTAACAACTTGCGACTCCCAAACACAACTGGGTGAAGTACATCATCATCCTCTTGCAGTAGAACAGCACCTAGCCCAACAGAACTAGCATCAGTTCTAAGAACAAAGGGCTTACCTAACTGAGGTAACAGTAATACAGGTGATGATGACAAAAAGGGTATGAAAAACTTTTCTTTTCCTTTGATAAGAACTTTGTAGTCAGGATGCAAGACCTTGGTAACTGGGAATGGTCCTGACCAATTAGCTAGTAACTTGTTTGAATCCGTAGGGAGGAGAACAAAGGACTTCGTCGTCAACCTGGAAACGACGTCCTCTAGCCTTACGATCAAAGTACTTTTTCTTTCTTTAGCAGAGGAATCGACAGAATGATCCATAGCGAACTTGCATGAGTCAGCAATGACATTTTTAAGCTCGAACAAGTAGGCATAAAGGGGTTTTGCCTCAGCATCATGACCATCAGACTGGGTCCAAGACTCCTGCAATAGAGCGATAGGGCCACGAACTTGTCGACGAAACAACAACTGAAATGGGGAAAAAAAAAAACTGTACTTTCTGAAGGCAACTCTCTGCATGCAAACAGCAGCAGTGCAGGTAGTGCGCAGGTGAGCAGTAGTCAGTTAAACTTTTTAACCGGCTTCCGGACGACTACCTTCCGGTTAGCACGGTTGCATGAAAATTTGTGACTGGACGGGAAACGGTCCGTCACAATCTTACATGATTCTCTCTCTCTCTCTCTCTCCTCTCTCTCTCTCTCTCTCTCTCTCTGTCACACACACACACACACACACACACACACACACACACACACACACACACACACACACAGTGAGCCGACCAGATTACCCGGACAGACATACCGATGTTAATTATAGCCCGCAGCGACAAAGAAAACCTCTCCCTTCGACGGCCAATTAAGTCGACAACACTACCGTAAGGAAAACGGGGAAATTTGCGCCCAGAGCAGTCATTTAATGGTACACTTGCGCTCCATTTCATTAGTACTGGCAAGGGTTTTGATCATGTATATGCATAAAGAAGACATGATTATTATATTGTTTCTTACATGTTGAAAACTCCACAGAGTTAAAAACATTTGATGTCACCCCTCCCCCCCTCACAGGCTACTCCTCATGCCTCCCTAAGGGGAAGGGAAAGAGAAGGCAATCGGCTGTATCCGCGTCAAACCTTCTAAATCCATGCTGTGCAGAGATGCGAATGGCATCGGGAAGGAAGGGCATGGGTCAAAAAAGGTGAGAAGCGTAAGGCTAGGTGATGGGTGGCTTGGGAGGGGAGAGGGGTGACATGGAATGCATTTTCTCTGTGTAGTAATAATCCCATTGCAGCGCCAGCATTGGCAGTTCGAGAGAAGGAACAATCCATATCATCCATAAGGCCGTCCGACAGAAGGAACAATCCATATCATTCATAAGGCAGTCCGACATATCATCCATAAGGCAGTCCGACAGAAGGAACAATCCATATCATCCATAAGGCAGTCCGAGAGAAGGAACAATCCATATCATCCATAAGGCAGTCCGACAGAAGGAACAATCCATATCGTCCATAAGGCAGTCCGACAGAAGGAACAATCCATATCATCCATAAGGCAGGAACAATCCATATCATCCATAAGGTAGTCTGACAGAAGGAGCAATCCATATCATCATCCATAAGGCAGTCCGACAGTAAAAACAATCCATATCATCCATAAGGCAGTCCGGCAGAAAGAACAATCCATATCATCCGTATGGCAGTCCGACAGAAGGAACAATCCATATCATCCATATGGCAGTCCGGCAGAAAGAACAATCCATATCATCCGTATGGCAGTCCGGCAGAAAGAACAATCCATATCATCCATATGGCAGTCCGGCAGAAAGAACAATCCATATCATCCGTATGGCAGTCCGACAGAATGAACAATCCATATCACCCATAAGGCAGTCCGACAGAAGGAACAATCCATATCATCCGTATGGCAGTCCGACAGAAAGGAACAATCCATATCACCCATAAGGCAGTCCGACAGAAGGAACAATCCATATCACCCATAAGGCAGTCCGATAGAAGGATTAATCCATATCACCCATAAGGCAGTCTGACAGAAGGAACAATCCATATCACCCATAAGGCAGTCCGACAGAAGGAACAATCCATATCATCCATATGGCCGTCCGAGAGAGGGAACAATCCATATCATCCATATGGCCGTCCGACAGAAGGAACAATACATATCACCCATAAGGCAGTCCAACAGAAGGATCAATCCATATCATCCATAAGGCAGTCCGACAGAAGGAACAATCCATATCACCCATAAGGCAGTCCGACAGAAGGAACAATCCATATCATCCATATGGCCGTTCGAGAAAAGGAACAATCCATATCATCCATATGGCCGTCCGACAGAAGGAACAATCCATATCACCCATAAGACCGTCCGACAGAAGGAACAATCCATATCACCCATAAGGCAGTCCGATAGAAGGATCAATCCATATCACCCATAAGGCAGTCTGACAGAAGGAACAATCCATATCACCCATAAGGCAGTCCGACAGAAGGAACAATCCATATCATCCATATGGCCGTCCGAGAGAAGGAACAATCCATATCATCCATATGGCCGTCCGACAGAAGGAACAATACATATCACCCATAAGGCAGTCCGACAGAAGGATCAATCCATATCATCCATAAGGCAGTCCGACAGAAGGAACAATCCATATCACCCATAAGGCAGTCCGACAGAAGGAACAATCCATATCATCCATATGGCCGTCCGAGAAAAGGAACAATCCATATCATCCATATGGCCGTCCGACAGAAGGAACAATCCATATCACCCATAAGGCAGTCTGACAGAAGGAACATCCATATCACCCATAAGGCAGTCCGACAGAAGGAACATCCATATCACCCATAAGGCCGTCCGACGGAAGGAAGAATCCATATCACCCATAAGGCAGTCCGACGGAAGGAACAATCCATATCATCCATAAGGCAGTCCGACAGAAGGAACAATCCATATCATCCATAAGGCAGTCCGACGAACAATCCATATCATCCATAAGCAGTCCGAGAGAAGGAACAATCCATATCATCCATAAGGCAGTCCGACATATAAGGCATCCACAAAGCAGTCCGAGAGAAGGAACAATCCATATCATCCATAAGGCAGTCCGACATATTATCCCTAAGGCAGTCCGAGAGAAGGAACAACCCATATCATGCATTAGGCCGTCCGACATATCATCCATAAGGCAGTCCGAGAGAGAAGAACCCATATCATCCATAGGCCGTCATCCATAAGGCAGTCCGAGAGAAGAACAATCCATATCATCCATAAGGCAGTCCGAGAGAAGAACAACCCATGTCATCCATAAGGCAGTCCCGAGAGAAGAACAGTCCATATCATCCATAAGGCAGTCCGAGAGAAGAACAATCCATATCATCCATAAGGCAGTCCGAGAAGAAGAACAACCCATGTCATCCATAAGGCAGTCCGAGAGAAGAACAGTCCATATCATCCATAAGGCAGTCCGAGAGAAGAACAATCCATATCATCCATAAGGCAGTCGAGAGAAGAACAACCCATGTCATCCATAAGGCAGTCCGAGAGAAGAACAACCCGTATCATCCATAAGGCAGTCCGAGAGAAGGAACAATCCATATCATCCATAGGGCAGTCCGAGAGAAGAAACAATGCATATCATCCTTAAGGATGCCCATCCACTGCTCTGCTGCCAAACCTCTTCCCTCGTACGCAGGGCTGCCTTCTGTAATCTACTGTTCACAGCACAATGATTGCCTGGGCACGGAACCAGCGTGAGTGAGCATCCATTTTCTTTGTACAGACCTGCTGCAGTGGGCGGGAAGAAAAGCAAGAAAGCAGACAACTATCGGGGATGGGAGGAAGAAGGGGAGGGAACGAAAGCAAACTTACGCTCCTTTAGCAAATGACATACACTCGCTATCAATTTGTAGGGGGAGGTGGGATTAGTTATTCTCATCTGCAGACTGTAATACGCTCGCAAGGGATAAGAATGGGCATTGACAGGGATGCACAGAGCATGGTTCACATACTGCCTGCAATATCACGGCATAAGATTAACTGATGTTGAATCTACATGATTTTCTGAGTAAATAAACATGTTAACCATCAAATGTTTTCAGGTGGTTTTCAAAATTATAGTTACTTTTCCAGTTAAGGCCCAAGGATGAAAAGGAAGAAGGAGACAGAGAGTACGGGGTGGGGGTGGAGGCAAGGATGTATGAAACTCCCGTTCCATCGCCCCTTTCGCTCCCTTTTTCTGCAAAAGTGGTTCAGGGCTTACAGCATGATTCTAGTGTGTAATCAAAATGTGAGTTTGTATACACGTGGAATGGCACCACTCAACAGAAAAAAACACAAGTACTGTATAAACTGAATAAATGAACATTGAAGGGAAATGATTGTAGAAAAACCAACCCTTCCGTCTTGAACAAAAAGAACAAGAACAAGAACAAAAAAAACTTTATTCTCTAGGCCACTAGCCCTTAGAAATAGGGTCAAAATATACAGAATGTTATGTACGTGGAATAAAGCAATTGTTACAGTAAATAATATCTGATAATTACAACATAGTGGACTTAAATCTTTCATCAATTTCTCCTTCAATTGGTGACAATATTCCTTTGTCGGAGAGCATGAAAAATATACATGGCAAAGTTTTCTTATCGTATCTACTGACCCTTGTGAAGTGTATCGGTATACGGTTGTTTAATACCTTTCAGATATTTGTTTCTTATTTCATCACACCTAGGAAAGTAATGTACAAAAGGATTTTCATCTTCTGCAATATATCTTCTTAAATTCATGTTCCCAGTTTCTCCATCTTCAACCTTCCACCCCCTTCCTTAAGTCCAACGTTTTGCCAAGTTATTACTATGAAGACAATTAAGTTGTTGGCCTGCGCTTGTCCCCCCCCCCCCCCCCCCCCCCCCCCCCCCCCCCCCCATCCACCCCATGATTAAATTGTTCGTCTTTGTGTTTGTCTGACTTTATTCAAGTTTGAAAGGCTGTGCCAGTCTTGAATAAAAGTTGCTCTGTGTTAGCTTTCCTTATGGGAGCAAAAACTACCACACTTATTTACTGTTTATTGCTTACCGTTCCCTGCCTTATTTCATTTCCAATCTGCCAATATGTTTCACACATTCAATGCAAGCTCTTCTGCCCTTCACCGCCAGAACATCAACACACTTTGGTATGCTCATTTTAGTTGTAAACACAAAGCCAAGATAGTTATATTCATTTACTACTTCTAAAGAATTTCCATTTATATTCCATTTGTCGTTTTTGCCTAGAAACCCTCCTTTTCGAAATACCATAGCCTTTGTTTTGTCTTTGTTAATATTCAGAAATAGCTTTTTGCAAGATTCGTTCAGTACATCAATTTGATTCTGTAGACCTCTAGCGGTGTCGGACAGCAGAACTATATCATCAGCAAACAAAAGTATACATAGCTCAACATAACCTGGTAACAATTGGATACCATGTATTCCATTTTCTTTCACTGCAATAGCAATTTCATTTATAAAAATTGAAAAAAGTTCTGGGCTCAGGATGCAGCCTTGTCTCACCCCAACAGGACAACAAAAAAATCAGTTACTTGATCCTCTATTCTGATGCATGAAAGAGCTGATTTATAAATAGCCTTTATTGCCTTGATAAATTTACCATGGATTCCTGTTTTTATCAGAATATCAAATAATGATCCATGCTGAACTGAATCAAACGCTTTCCTCAGGTCCACAAAACATGCAAAAAGCTTTCCTCCTTTCTTTGAAAAAACATTTCTGAATGATTGCATTCAAGGTAAAATGTGGTCAAATGTAGAATACCCCTTCCTGAAACCTGATTGGGACTCTGTTAGCTTCTTATTTGTTTCAATAAAGTTCACTAATCTCTTGTTGAGAATATTAGTATAGCATTTACTCATTAAACTCAATAATGACACACCTCTGTAATTATCTGTTACTGTTTTATCACCTTTCTTAAAAATTGGTACTATAATGGATTTTGTCCATTCCTCAGGAAATTGGCCTTTCTCGAAAAGATTATTAAATAATTTTGTCATGAATTTGACTGATTGTTCACTACATAGTTTCAGCATTTCTGGAGTAATTCCATCAATACCGCACGCTTTTCCATTTTTCAGTTTATGAACTGCCTCATAAACTTCTCTTTCATGAATAGGTGAGTTTAAATCACTGCATTCTGATTCGTACTTTCAAAGCTTAAATCAAACGTTTTTATTTCTGAAACATTGAATAGGCTTTTGAAGTGGTGAAGCCACTGCTGGTCAGAAATTGCAGGACAAATGCGAGCTCTTTTCTTACTAGACATAAATTTAACTTCTTTCCAGAACAATTTACTATCTTTGCCAAAACTTGCAAGTTTTCTTGCTTTTTCACGTTTAAAGCTGCTCTTTTTTTCTTTTTAGCAGTGTTTTGTACTCCTTCCTATACTGAACAAATTGCCTCCTTTCCTCTGATTGTTGTGTATTTGACACAGTATATGTTACTTGCCTTGCTTTGTTTGATTTCCTCAGTATCATCAACGAATTCCTTGCTTTTATCTTAAACTATCTACATTCAGCATCAAACCACTGTGGAGGTTTAATCTCTTTATCAATGCAGACACATTTTTTTCATGCTGTTACTACTTAGCACCAAGGTTCTAGAAAAGAAGGTTACAGCTTGATTCACATCATTATCAATATGTGCTAGAGCTTGTAAACACATTTCTTGCATTTCCTTTGTATTGACATTTTCAATGAACTGTTGCTCTAATGACTTATCCCAACATTGCTTTTCCATCCACTTTTTTTCTTTCTTACCTTGGCTGTCCACGTTTGCCTGAGAACTCAGGGTGTTTAACAGTTTGATACAAACAGGTAAATGTGATGAATCAACAGAGGACAGAATATTTAAAGAACTAATATAATTCTGTAAACATAAACCACTAGAAGTTTATAAAGTAATCAATTGTGTTCCCTCCATTGCTCGATACAAAGTGAGTGATGCATCAAAATCATTATTACTTAAACCATTGAGAATGATACATTCAAACGCTGTGCATAAATTCAATAAATCTCGCCCAAAACCTGTTATTTCTTTATCCTCAGAATGCCGAGTAAGCATCTGATCTGTATCTTCTTTATCCGATTTCCACACATTGTCCGTAAACAATTCATTCTGTAATGATGCATTCATACATCCTGTCCTTGCATTCAGATCACCACATATCATAATGTAGAAATCCTCGTAACGTTCATACAAGTCCATCAAACATGTTCAATGATTTCAATCCCATACCCATGCTCTGTCTGTGTCCAGTATCTGCTATTATATGGATGAATGTATGTACAAATAAGAAAAATTGGCTTATCTGTTTCTAATAACGTTCGATCAAGTTGCAAATTAATAACTTGGTCCAAATGTGTATCAATGCTCTTAACAAATTGTGACAACCACTTATGCACAAAACACACACACACTCCACCTGAACTGCGTCCTTGGTTTGACAATTTAACAGCTTTTGACGCAACTAAATTATGATCAATAAAGGCAAAATAAAATCGTATCCACGTATATGAATGTTTCATTCAATGAAAGGATATTAAATGACAAAAGAGTTGACACAACGTCTGGTATATCCAGTTTTTGCATCAAACCTTCGCAATTCCACGTTCATATATTGATATAGTTTACGGCTTCGGCCTCCCCGTCATTTTGTGTTTTCATCTCCCCCTCTTCCACCCCCGCCAGTTTCCCTTCCCCCACCATCTCCTCTGACTCCCACCATAGTAGTGAGAAAGGTGGAATTGTACTGGGGCGGTTAAACGTTCTGTCACAATCACCCTTCGCACCTCTCACTCGAGTAAGACGAAAAAAGTTTGGAGATTTGCCTCACACCACCAAAAAGAAAGAAAATGCCCATCAGGTTATAAGTATCTAGGTAGAGCTTTCCCCCTTCCCATTGTACCGTGAGCGGTAAAGCAGTTCAACGTCTGGAATCCTGTCGTAGATCATGTCTAGCAGGGGGATCTGTTTATCTTCGAGTAAAGAACGGACAAAAATAACCCTGTTGGGTTGAGAGATTGAGCGACAATCAAGACCTCATCGGAAAAAGAAATGGAATGATAAACTGAACAAGAAAGGAGGTTTATAAGAAATTGAATTTTTGTAGGACAGGCTTGCACGGTGTTGGGGGGGAGGCTCTTTAGGCAAGAAACTCAATCTAAAACAATGAAAGAACAGGTGCTCTCTATTCTATTTGCGTACGGGTGCTGGTCAGTTCCCATAGATGACGGAAAACAGGTACGCCGACGACGGGGCGGTCTGAACATGCGGATGATGATGATCCTGTCGTAGTATATATTCGGGTAGTAATACAGGGAGGATGATTGCTTTAGTGTAGACGCTGGGACATGTAGAGTTTCGGACAGAAGGGGAGAAGGGGGGTGGGCGGGCTGGGTTTGGGATGACTGTCAAAAGTAGGCACGCCTGGGAAAATGGCACGTTGGTGTCGTTTGAGGATGATGATGACGATTGTGTGGAACCAGTGATGGACCCGACTATTACCAGCCCTCAGGGGTGTACGGATTGCTCATTAAAAACCTGACAACTAAACGAAGAATTATGTAATACTCTTATGGATGCGATGATGAACGGGACAAGAAAATTATGTTGATAAGTTGAACAGTAACATATGGAGGTAATTACATAGAGTGGCGGGGGGCCCATGCAACACGACGCATTTCTCAGACCATGTGTCCCCCTTAGCTCCTCCTTCGCCTCGGCCCTCAGCAAGACATTGTCTGAACGGTTTAAGCAGCTCTGTAAACATTTGTCGGCATCTCGTAGACTACTCGAGAACGACCTGATGCTTGGAATCTCTAAGTTCAGAAAAAGATGAATGAGGCAGTTTATAGAAAGTGCTGTTTGGAGGTAAGAAGGCTTAGGTCACCTCCCCAACAGGTGCTCTTCTGACTATACGCGTACAGGCAAGTCTCCAAAGAAAGACCGGGGCGGTCTGAACCATGCAGACTGTCGACGTAATTTACCAGTGCTCCTAGTGTAGTCCTGGACATGTTTTTCAAGGATTTAAGTCCTCAGCAGGCCTAAAAAAGGGCACGTAATTGTGTTGGAAACCATTGAGACCCGACATATACAGACCTCAGGGAAAAGCGAGTAGTGATAAACTGACAAGAAAAAATTATGTTCCCCGATCGACACGGAACATAAACTACAAGACACAATGACGACGCATTTTGACTCTCGTATTCTAGTCGGCAGACAAAACAACGTTCTAAAACAATGAAAAACAAGAACGAACAATTATCTATTCATATTTGAGCCCAACAAGGCTGCGGGAAGGCTATAAGTTAAGATGACACGACGACGGACGCGACGACGCGACGATGGTGATGATGATGATGATGATGATGATGATGATGAACGTACATAAAAAATTAGCAATCAGAAAAAGCTTAGTAATAGACGCGGAGGAAACCACTTTTAGTAATGTGACGTCGTAGATGCCGAGTAGACTCATCGGACGAACTTCTGGAGTATGGCTGCTCGAGGGAAAGAAGATGTCGTCCGAATGATACTACGGGGCTGAAGGAATGAAAGAACAAAGGGGATGACTTGCACTGAATGAGGCGTGAGAACACAGATAGTACGTTGGGGGGGAGGATAATATGAAGACTACGATATTGACAAGAATCACAAAAATATAATGGCACTATACTAACAATAAAAAAATAACAACGAAATAGACGATAACAATGATAATAACAATATTGATAATAATGATAACAATAATATAATAATAATGATACTAATGATCATAATAACAACTATGATAAGTAATAATATAACAATGACTTCTAGTAATAATAATAAAGAGAGAAGGGAGGAAGTGGAAGGAGAAGGAGGGAGAGGGGAGCAGGAGGAACAAAGAGGAGAAGGCAGGATCTGACTGTAGATAGGGGAAAGTTCAAATGCCTTGATCTCTGTTCAGGCTGGGGCCTCTGGTCTTGATTTCGATGGCTACGTTGGCGAGACAGCAAGACCACTCACCATCCGTCTATAAGAACACCAAAACGATCTACTTCTGCCATACACGAACATCTACAAGCCACATGCCACAGTTTCAGCCCCCAAGAAACCAAGATCTTACCTACAGAGCCCTTCTTCACAAAAAGAAAAGTTAAAGAAGCCATTGAAATCAAGACCAGACGCCCCAGCCTGAACAGAGATCAAGGCTTTGAACTTCCCCCCATCTACGGTCAGATCCTGACAACTGTTCACCCACACACAACAATCGTCCCACCAGGCCTCGCTGTCACAACAGAACAATGAGCTGAAGAAGACAGGGCGATATGTCGAAATATTCTCTAAGTAAGTTTTTGATTCTGAGTCTGTAACTACTTTTCTAATGTCGATTCCAGAATCCAGATAGCTATATTCTTGGATAGTAGTAATGATAAGTGTGATAATGTTTGTAATAGTTTCAGTGGGTGTAAAGTAATAGAAATGATGATGGAATGAGTATGAGGGTAACATCACAAACTGGAACAGAAGGAAAAAAGAGGGGAGGGCAAGGATCACACACACACACACGCACGCACGCATACACGCACACACACACACACACACACACACACACACACACACACACGCATGCACAGGAGAAAAGGAGGGGACATTTATGTATAAGAGATAGTATACATATAATTAAACGAAAACCAGATGATGAAAAGGAGTGGATAGGTATGTAAGTAAAGGATGGATTGATGTAGCAAATGGAGACGGGAAAGGAAAGCAGCTGCAAATTCTGCATGAAGGAAATAGTGAGAAGTGGGGTAATGTGTCGGTAGAGCTGGGTTATGGTGGTCGATAGGTTCGTGCTACTTTTGGATGTTGATGGCACGTGGTGAAGGGTCCCGAATCTGGCAATCCAGTCCGACCGATTGCTGAATATTTTAGATTTCAACACATTTCTTTTGGATATTCCAACAACATTGTCTACAAGTAGTGCAAAAGAATAACACTGTCAGATCTAATATTGTAAACAAAGACTGTAAGTATGAAGATCCAACAGGCACTGGACCAGGCCGAGCGCATCTCCAGAGAGGAGGCCTTAACACCAAAGATTAAGGCAGATCACCATGATCGCACCCTAGTGACCCTGACATACCATCCTCACAACCTGGAAGTCAAGAGAATTCATTCGTTTCAAGAACTTTTCCATCCTACAGATTGATCCCAAAGCTGGCAAGACATTCAAGGAACTTCCTCTGATGGCCTTCAAACGAGACCGAAACCTGGGCGAACATCTGGTTAGGTCGTTATTCTGACCCACAGCGCCCCCCCCCCCCCCCCCCCCCCCCCCCCCCTCCCCAAATCACTACTCCCTGGGCAACAGCTACTGTGACAGACAAAAGTGCAAATGCTGCCCCTTCCTCAACACTACCACGCTCACTTTTAAAAGGCCCTCAGGACGCCATTTCACCATGAGGAGCAGTTTCACCTGCCAAACCAGTGATCTGGTGTATGTAGTCCGCTGCAGCCAGTACGGTTGCATCTATGAAGGCGAGAACACCGCACACTGGAAGAACAGTGCAAAGAGCACAGGGACAGCATCCTCCAGAAAAAAGCAAACCCCTGTGGCTATGCACTTAAACACTGATACCTACAGCATAACCCACTTTTCCATATCAGTGGTGTGGCGCAACAACACTGGTGACTCCTTCAAGAGAAAAAAACAGAGAGAAACAGATCATCCACCATCTCGGTACTACAGCACCAGATGGCCTCGACATCAAAGACTAAACCAAATCACAGCTTCCCCCGTCTCCACCTTTCCCTCCCCTCCCCCTCGTTTTCCTCTTTCCCCAACCCCTTCCGTCTCACTAGTTACGTTATAATGCATTACGTCATAATGCAGTGATGATGAAATTGCGATCTTTACGTCATTGCTTTGAAGACTCGACGAGTCGAAGTACACAACTCCTCATCTCTCAAGTGGGTTCAAAGATTTTTTTTGTTTTCCTCCGTTGTTTTGTATCCTGTTTTGAAAGAACCCAGGCAGTCAAACTTCTTTTTATATCCACAATGTAGAAAAGTGACCCGATATCAAGAAAATGGGCATTTGTGGAGTCTCCTGTATGATAAATGTAGTCTACGTTATGCCTGATTTAACCAAGGGACAATCACTATGTAGTGATCCAAAAGCATATTAATGGACACTGATAATGAGGGCAAAAGGCTTTTAGCCTACAGCCAAATATTTTCTGTGACATTGATTCTTACCACCTATCAACCCCTACGGAAGTCTGAGCATCAAGAATAATGTTTATTGCTTTTTATATTTAGCCCAGCTGATCACACAGGGCCTTTCCAACGCTGTCAAACTCGTACGGGAGAAAGGTCACATCACGAAAAAAAAAAAAAAAGATGCAAAGCATTTAAACATACTTCCAGTTCACCCTGAATATGCGTGATACATTCCATAAAGAGGAAAAACCGTCTTAGGCTGGTGTAACCGCTAGTAATGGCTATTCTGGTAAACATCAGCCATCATCTCTGACCTATAATGGACATACCTACAAATTTTAAGAAAGACAGAGTCATGTGGTTTTTTTCTGCCCCCGACCGCTCCTACCCAGAGTTGAGTTTGCTGCGGACTCAGTTGGGAAGACTGGGACCACACAGTCGAGTTTCATCCACTTAATGGATGCGTTTCTGAGAGTGTTGCTCAAATTTCCTGACCAACACTGCAGGTGTCTGTATCTCTCGGGCCTGGTTGACGCCGGGATATATTATGAAAGGAAGCGTAGAGTACAGCCCTGTCATGTAGTCTCAGACCGAAATGGAAATCCGTAGCATCATCTTAATCATCATCATCCTCATTGTCATCGATCAGCATTAAAAAAAATGTCTCAAATTCTGTGGCCCTTCATGCCCTGCTCTCATGGTGACCTCAGTTTCGATGTCCTCTCCACGTCTGTGGCCTTGGTTTGGTTCCGTCGGGGTCACCGGTATCGGCGAGTCCATGGGGGCTGTCGTTGGACGGACGTGGTGGCGCCCTCGGAGGGAGAGCTCACTCACGCCGGCTCCGCGACTAAGCAATTATTGTCGTCAGTAGGGGGCTTAGTAGGTGGTGTCCTGCGTATGTTAGATCAGAAACAGGCGCCACTGAACACCACCGAAGTGACTCGGCAGCAGTGCAGTGTCTCCTCCGGTGGGTTGCCTCTTGACGACTTGACAGTGACTGCTCCCTGTGGATTGTCGGGGGCTGCGGCGGGCCGACCGGGCTGTGGTGTTGTGGACGGGGTGTCGGAATGAGCGGCGTGGGTGCACTGCCTCTGAGGTGGCGCAGAGATTGGGCATGAAGAAGAAAAACCGTTGCAGGCCGTCACAGCTGTTAGTAACGGCTATAGCGGTAAACTAAAACATCGGGCGTTATTCGTAACCATAATGAACATACATGCTAATTTTCACGACGATCGGCCTTGTACTTTTGGAGATATTCCATAAAAAAGAAAAAACCGTTACAGGCCGTTACAGCCGTTAGTAACAGCTATAACGGTAAATTAAACCATCGGGCATTATTCGTGACCCATAATGAACATACCTGCTAATTTTCACAAAAGATCGGCCAAGTACTTTCAGAGATATTCCATGAAGAAGAAAAAACCGTTACAGACCGTTACACCGTTAGTAACGGCTATAACGGTAAACTAAACATTGCGCTTGATACGTGACCCATAATGAACATACCTACAAATTTTCAGAAAGATCGGCCTTGTACTTTCTGAGATATTCCATAAAGAAGAAGAAAAACCGTTACAGGCCGTTACAGCCGTTAGTAACGGCTATAACGGCGTAACAAAATATACATTCATGTGAACTGGTACAAATCAACACATATGTCACTACATAGCATATAGATCAAGCTATCAATACATAGGAACTTCAATTATCAGATATCAGCGTTCATATTACATATCTTGATATCACTCACAGATCTCGCCGGCGCCGTCCACAGTGTCTCACATATACAGTCAACACACTCGGTTCCACAGTACTCAAGCCACAGTCTACAACACTAAAAGAACGTAAAGAAGGATAACCAAGGTCCCCACACAATAAGCACGGCTGTTCATAAACACACAAGCGATGAAGAGAAGAAGAAACATGTTCTCCACACAGCAAGCACAATAAATTACGTCGAACTATCAGAAGAAGAACCGCAGATTCACATTCACAAAGCACATTAATCCATAGCAGAAGAACCGCAGATCCACAATGCAAAGCAATCCATAGAAGAAGAAGAACTGCAGATTCACAAGGCACAGTAAACCATTGAAATCCCGGCGAACACGATTTCAGCAAAGTTCCATAGAACACAATAAACTTCGATTCGACGTGTAGTTGATCTAAAACAAAAAAAAATTAATTAACTTCTCCGTGTATTGATATTACAATGTTCACATCAATAAAAACTCAGCCCACCGACACACATGAGGTGGTACAATTAGCGCACATAAATTTTCTTGTAGGAGTTTTTACGTCTTTGTCGGCGACACAGCCTTCACAACAATTTTATAACAAATACATTTCCTGGTACATATTTCACTGGTACCGTCATCAGAAGTATCGCACATACACATTGACCATCGACGCACTACTGACTTGACAGTCAGCCTCTCCACATAACATAGTAACACTACGGGGAGAAAACGACGATTTAAACAAAATAAAATAGGCTGAGCCGTTAGTAACGGCTATAACGGGGTAAGCTAAAACATCGGGCATCATCCGTAACCCATAATGAATAGGTCTGCTAATTTTTACAAAGATCGGCCAAGTACTTTTTGAGATATTCCATGAAGAAGAAAAAACCATTACAGGCCGTTACAGGAGTTAGTAACGGCTATAACGGTAAATTAAAACATCGGGCATTATTCGTGACCCATAATGAGCATACCTACAAATTTTCAGAAAGATCGGCCAAGTACTTTCTGAGATATTCCATAAAGAAGGAAAACCGTTACAGGCCGTTACAGCAGTTAGTAACTGCTATAATGGGGTAAACTAAAACATCAGGCATCATCCGTGACCCATAATGAACATATCTGCTAATTTTCACAAAGATCGGCCAAGTACTTTCGGGATATACCATAAAGAAGAGAAACACCGCTACAGACTGTTACAGGAGTAAACCCATAATGAATAGGTCTGTAACAGCCGTTAGGTAACGGCTATAACGATAAACTAAGACATCGGGCATTATTCGTGACCAATAATGAACATACCTACAAATTTTCAGAAATATCGACCGAGTACTTTTTGAGATATTCCATAAAGAAGAAAAACCGTTACAGGCCGTTACAGCCGTTAATAACGGTTATATATGGGGTAAACTAAAACATCGGGCATCATCCGTGACCCATAATGAACATGCCTGCTAATTTTCACAAAGATCGGCCAAGTACTTTCGGAGATATTCCATAAAGAAGAAAAACCGTTACAGGCCGTTACAGTAGAAAGAAACTCGTGGATAGCGTGGCAGCAGAGAGTCCTCAGAAGAGAAGCCCCCTTCAAGCTAGTGTTTCGGCCCTTACCTCCTGACACTTTAAGGGGGTTGGACCACACCGGTTCATGACTCCGGATGTCCCACTGCAGCCCCCTTTTTTTCCCCGTTAGTAACGGCTATAACGGTAAACTAAAACATTGGGCATCATCCTTGACCTACCTACAAATTTTCAGAAAGATCGGCCAAGTAATTTTGTTTGGAGCGAGTGGAACACATTTTGACCACGGATGGACTGACAGACACACAGAGACACACAGACAGCATTTTCTTCGTTCTGTTCTATAAGACTGGGAGTACAAAAACCTGTAAAAGGAAGAAACAACAAAAAAGGATTCATCACATTGCAGCAGAACTATTGGCAGCCTTAAGATGGTACGAACTAGGTGTACAGGACTAGGCTGTACCGAGAGCACCAGCATTCCAAATGTTTCATGCATGTCGATTTACATAGAGTTAAGAATCACGAAAAGGATTTAGATTTTTGACAGAAATGCGGAACAAGGCCATTATGGGCAAACCAACGCTGTAGAATGGAGGGATAGTGTCCATCCAATCGCAAAGTGATACAGCACCGATCGCCGCAAAACACAGAGGAGAACAGTTGCAAACTGGAGGGGAATACATACAGAAGACACTCGGATGTGAAGTAAGAAGTGAGGAATCCAACGGAAACACGTTGACAATGGCCGCCAAATGCAAACAAAGAACAGATGGGAACTGGCAAGGAGTTACCCGATACTGCACTGACGGCTGGTTTCCTTAGTGTTGGAAAACCAGCACCAACGTGGTACCACATACCTTCCTGCCGAATCGAATCCATTCTTTTTGTAATGGGCATTTATGTTTGCATGTGTGCTCGGCCGTTCTAAACGCCATTGCGTTTGACAGCCGTCATCTGCACAGTGTTGTTTGCACGAGGATATTGTGTTGTGCATAACGCCGTACTTTTATGACTGTGTGTGTGTGTTTGTGACGGGCTCAGCACAGGGCAGTTTAATTGTTGAAACTGATCCCGGCGTCTGGGGGTCGATGTTTGGAATCGCAGTGACGACAGTTGGAATAAATTTAGAGCTTTTGTTTGATTGTTGCTTTGATCCATTCAGTTATGCTAGAGCCCTTACCCCTACATTCAGTTATGCTAGAGCCCTTATATGGGTCATTTGAAGGGGAATGAGCGCAATCATTCACATTAGATATAAGAAACAAACGATTCATTAGAAAACAAAAAACAACAATACAACAAGACAATCTAAGACGTCATTATTTCTCTGACCTTAAACGCCTTAAACAGAAACACGCCTTTCTTGAACAAACGCAAGGTTTACTGACTCCGTCCAGTTTTCTGGGAAGATGCCCTCATTAAAAACTCTATTGAAACAGAACTAGTAAAAGTCAACAACTTGAGGTCCAGCATACTTCAACAGGTCACCAATAATAGAATCGGGTCCTGCCACTTTGTTAGTTTTAATGTTCCGCATGGCAATATTTCTTCTTTAGAAATGGGACGACGATTGAAATGCTCGTCTCTCTTCTCCTCATCAAATAAACAGAGAGCTCATCATCACTTAAAATATCTTTACTTAACAAATGTTTAAAGTGCTCATACCATGTATCAAGGGAGATATTATTCTTAGTATATTTTCTTTTAAATGAAAGCTCTTTTTCATGCTTTCCAAAACTCCTGTTGTGAAGGAAGAGATCTGATCAAGTTATCTAATAAGTTTTTATTGAACATTTTCTTCTTCTCGCTTTTAAAGGTTTTTATATTATCTTCTTGCAATGACTTACTCACCTCTGTCACCATCGTCCAAAGTACGAAGCCATATTCTCAATAATTTTAGCGTTGTTCTTTTCATTAACAAACAATAATTGTCAAACCAATCATCCTTTTTAGCACCGTTTCTTATTAGCATACATTTTTATCATACATTCACCAAGTGAGCACAAGCAGTCAGCCAAACATTCTTCCAACATGGAAATACCATTATCAACATTAAAAGAATTATAGAAAGGAGAAGCTTCAGGCTGAATATACGAACAAACCAAAGCAACAGTTCTCTGTACCACAAAGCGATTTTTCAATTGAAAAGACACATACATAAGAGCAATGAACTTCTACATATGATATGAAGGGAACAAATTCTTGTTTTTATCAAAACAAACGAGTCCTCCAGATCTTCTCCCCTGATGACAGAGTTTTACAGCAGGTTTTATACCCAACAAACATGTCCATGCTAAAAATTTCAACGAACGTTTCTCCAAAGCATATAAAATCAAAAACACAGGCATAGGAAATAAATGCATTGTCAAAAACCTTTGAAAGTAAACCATTCACATTCCAGGAAAGAAGCTTGAATATTTTGTTATTACGTACAGGCACGTTCAGACCCCCGGTTGTCAATATAAACATGATCACTATCAAGTGCACCGTTTCCCATACATGCATTAATATCGCTATCTACATCGTCATATTTAGAAAAATCATCATTCAAACGGGCTATCATTGAAACTGTCATACGAATTCAAGTGCCATCGCTCCACAACACTGCCGTCAAAAGCACGTACAAAGCGCTACTTCCACGCGTGACAGGATCCGGAACGGCCAGTCTTTCCACCGGTGTCAAGTTATTCTTTCTCCCTCTTGAATTAACATCTTCATCATCGCGAGAGGGCCGGCCAAAACCTATTTCAACTCTTTTAGCTGACCAGAAGAGTCAAGCCCGAACCTCTTGCCATCAACAAGGAGATGGCCAAAGACCATCACGGCTCTCTTACCGCTGTTCCTTGCGTCTTTCAGATGAGGAGTGAGCTTATTCTTATATCACGAACCCAGCTTGTAAAATCTTCGCGGACAAAGACATTGGTTCCTTTCAACTTGGCCTTAGCTTTCAAAATGTGTGCCTTGTCCTTATATGAGGAACATCTGGCAATGATAGGGGAGTCATGCTTTGCATTCAAACGATGCGCTCTATCAAACTCGACCCCATTCACGCCCAACTTCTTAGCAGTCAAATCCTTTCAACATTCGTTCGCAGTCATCAATATTCTCATTCTCACTTTTGCTCAATCCATAAAACAATAAATTATCACGTTTCGAGCGCCCTTCGAGGTCATCTGCCTTCTTTTCTAGAAATTCAAGTCTGTCACCAGAGTTCACTCGCTGCAGTTCTGGGACCGTAATTCTGCCACTTCCTCCCTGAGACCCTTCACTTCGTTCTGCGACGCAGCATGCTGTTCACCAAAGGTCTTCATATCCATTTTAATGTCATCCAACTGACTGTCCATGGCCTTGTTGGTCCTGTCCATCTCCAGGAGCTTGGTCATGATGTCGGCCATGGGGGTTCGGCGCTCGTCGGTCGGTCTGGATACAGAAGAGTCAGCAGAGGGGGCAGCACTCCTGTCCGCATTGGCACCACGTGTAGCGTATCCGAGCCGGGTCTGCTTCGCGTTGTCAAGCAGAGAGAGAGAGAGAGAGAGAGAGAGAGAGAGAGAGAGAGAGAGAGAGAGAGAGGAGAGAGAGAGAGAGAGAGAGAGAGAGCATTATGTTATGAGCGCTAATTTCACTGAGGTGAAAAAAACATTCTGTTTCTGGAAACAACCAAGAGAAGAAGAAGAAGATGATGATGATGATGATGAAAGAAGAAGAAGAAGAAAAGAAGAAAGAGAAAGAAAGAAGAAGAAGAAGAAGACCAGGCCGCCGTGGCGAAGTGGTTAGCGTCGCGGACTCCTGGCTGGGAGGTCGTGGGTTCGAATCCCATCAGAGTCATGTGGGTTTTTCTGCCCCGACCGGCTCCTACCCAGAGTTGAGTTTGCTGCGGACTCAGTTGGGAAGACTGGGACCACACAGTCGAGTTTCATCCATTTAATGGATGCGTTTCTGAGAGTGTTGCTCAAATTTTCTGACCAACACTGCAGGTGTCTGTATCTCTCGGGCCTGGTTGACGCCGGGATATATTATGAAAGAAGCGTAGAGTACAACCCTGTCATGTAGTCTCAGACCGAAATGGAAATCCGTAGCATCATCTTAATCATCATCATCCTCATTGCCATCGATCAGCATTAAAAAAATGTCTAAAATTCTTTGGCCCTTCATGCCCTGCTCTCATGGTGACCTCAGTCTTTGGATGAGTTTTTTTTACATCCAGTTTCTCGCAATCTTCAGTCTGGTTTGTTCGTGCCATGTTGAGTTTCAGGCGCCTGGCATCGACGGCCTGTGCAAATTCCTCATCCGAACCAACAGCGTGGATGTCCTCCTTGGAGAATGAGTTAGTGACGGACAGGAAGAAAAAAGATAGCAACAACAAAAGAAAAAAGTGAGGAGGTGTTCACACACACACACACACACACACACACACACACACACACACACACACACACCACACACACACGAACAAACACAACAAACAAACAGATACACAGAAGGTGAACACAACTAACAAGGATATGGGAAGAGAGAGAGAGAGAGAGAGAGAGAGAGGGAGAGAGAGGGAGAGAGAGGGAGAGAGGAGAGAGAGAGAAGGCCTACTATAAACACACATCCCTAGTGTACACATTCGCTCATCACATACACTGACAAGGGTGACACACATACTGAGAAAACAAACAAACAAAAGTTGTTAGGAAAAGCCTGGAAGATACTGTGGTCACTCCTTGGTGTTCAGTCCATTTGGGACGCGAGTGCCAAGTCGGGCGATGACTGTAGACTCCATGAACAGTCTGTAAGGGTCACGTGCATGGTTCTGCCCAGACCACAGCAACTCTTGAGTGCTGTTGAAGTGCATGCTACAGGTCACTGTCTCGCAGGCACGACCGCATCGACCGCAGGTGCTCTGAGAAGCGATTGTCCCAGGCAACGGTATGTCATTCCAGTGTATTTCTTGTTATTTCTTTTTCCCACTTTTAAGTTGACAATTTACCTTTTCTGCTGTTTGACCTGTTAATTGATGTCCATTTTATATAGGTGAAAGCAGCAGGATAAAAGATCAACTTACAGGTGGAAAAAAGACAGTTAAGACGTTTCGACACTTAGTGGTCTTCATCGGCACTGACAGTGAGTCCTGACAGGACAGCCAGAAAGAGAAAACATAGCGTCAACAACAAAGAGAAGAACAAGTGAAGCGTGTTCGACACACACACACACAGCAGAACGACACACACCACTACACGACACACAACACACACACGAGAGACCAAAACGACAAAACAAGCGGTCACAGAGTGGTGAACACAAACTCAACAAGGAGGATGGGAAGATTTGGAGAGAGAGAGAGAGTGGAGAGGAGAGAGAGACGAGAGAAAAGAGAGAGAGAGGGAGTCGAAGGCGCAGTAGAGAGAGATGGGAAGGCCTAATCTAGAAGACCCCCACGCTAGGTGTTACCACCAGTTTCGCGTCATTCAACATGCCTTGGACAAGGGTGGCCACCCTAACTGAGAACGGACAGTTGGACCAAGGGAAAGAGAGTTGGAGTAAGAGCCTGAGAAGGACTGCCTGAGAGAGAGAGCTCCTTGGAGGAGCGCATGAGATGAGACCGCGAAGAGTGGACTAAGTTCGGGAGAGACCGCTGACAAGTTCATCTCGAACAGAACTGCTAAGGGTCCACGAGATAGGTTCAGCTCAGACCACCCCACCAGCACACTCTTGGGTGCTGATGACGTGCCCATGCTAAGAGAGAGGTCAATGACAAAAGGACACAAAGGACGCAGCATCTCAGCCACCCCGCCCGCATGAGGGCTCGGAGGAGCGACGTAATTGTCCAGTCAACTGGTATGTACGAGCATTCTCGAAGGGTTAATTCTTCGAGTAACAGTAGAGTCTTTTCCACTAGATCAAGTTGACCATTTACGCCTCCTGCTTAAAAAGAGTACACGTTAATGAGAACATGTAAAAAGGAACAATTACAGGAAGATACTAGCTCACCTCGCTAAGGTGGAACCATCAGTGGAGCGTTTCGTGCAATGTACACTTCGTGTCTTCATCGGCAGAATGAGTTGAGCGTCAACGAGGGGACAACGCACATGGATCGGCAAGCGATTGTCCGTCAACGGTCATGAAGTGCTCGAAGAGTGTTCATGCCCAGTCCACCTGTGATCCACCCCACCCCCACACCCACCACACCACCAACACAGCGAACACACCCCACACTGATGTTCGACGACCGCAACTAGTGAAGCCATTGCTATGCCACAGGTGAGACACCCAACGCGCACATTTAAGATTGTACAGTGAAAAGAAGATCACATGATTAGAGAGAAGTGAGAGAAAAGAGAAAGACTTAGAGAGTGGAGAAAGAAAGTTTAGGCCTAGTTCCTATAAAACACACATCCTAGAATGGTACACATTCGCTCATTAGAAGAACATACACACACAACGGCAAACACCAACAATAACAGACCACATGACGACAAACAAGTGTTGTAGCTAACAAGCTGGAGCAGAACGCAACAAGTTGTCACTCTGAGTGTTCACCGTAAACATTACCGAGTGCCACGTCCGGCCCGCACACTGTAACCCCTGACACAACAGCACACCAGAAGGTCACCCGACGCATGGTTCTGCCCACCGACCACAGAACCTGAAAGTGAGCTGTTGACGAGTCAGGAAAGTCACCGTACACATGAAGGTGAGCAGGTGCATCGAGAAGGATTCTACTGTGCAACAGGAGTCATTCCTGTGTACCGGGGTATTCTTTTCCTCTTTTAGAGCCTTACCTTACTCTGCACACACATACGTAATTGATCCACTTCATTGTTCAGCTACCAAGATGGACAAGAAAGGTTAAACAGTCACACTTGTGTCTTCATCGGCTGTGTGAGTTAGTTTCCGCGCGAAAGCAAAAGATTGAACAACACAAGAAGGGATGAAGCCTGTTCAAGGACACCCACAGGGCACTCTGCCAGACCACGCAACTCTAACGTGCTTGCAGCCGTCGCGAGTGCGGGCCACACTTGACACCACGCCACACCAGCGGAATGTCCCTGTTACACAAAGTTGGGCCATGACCTGTTATCTGGTTAATACTCTCCAGAACCGACATCGTATTGGAGGAGGGTCTTCTCGCCGCCTACTTAAACACACTCTTTCTTGTACACATTCACCCTGTAGCACTGAAAAGAACTTCACACACACATTGTGCAGCCGCGGCAGCATTTGTTAGTAGGTAGACTGGGCCCCTTGAGTCAGCACGTGTTTTATCCATTTGTGCGCCGGTGCGGGGTCCTGCACTTAGTTGCATGATCGCGTGTACGACATGTAGTGCCACTGGCCTGGTTGCATACCACAGCAACTGGCGAGTGCTTGTAGCCGTGGAGGGCAGGCCAGTGATGCCAACAGGGTCGCCTTGTCTCCCAGGGCGCATTGACCTCCTACAGGTTTCGCCCCGACGCAACCGTCCAACTTGCCTTGTGAGTGTAACGCAAGGTACTGGTGCCCTTCGGGAGGAAACACTGTTCAGGCTGAAGCTGAAGCAGCCATGTGACGCAGCTCCCCCTTGGGGCCCTGATGGTCCTTGATTGATCGATGAACCACATGTTGTGCAGACTTTGATAACCAGAGGACTGGTGCCTGAGGAGGTGGAACTCTCTGGACATACAGAACAGCAGAAACGTCAAGAAGTTGACAACAAGTTTGCGGCAAGATTGGTGCTTGAGGAACGCTCTTGAAGCGGTGATGTAGATGTGGGAGTTTGCGGACAAAGGGCGATGTCCCTCACATCGCTTAGAGTGTGGGGGTGACACGTGACCTCAGAACCAGGGAGCTCCTCTTGAGCACGATCTTGAGGGTCAGAGCTGGCAGTCGAGGGCAGAAACTCCCGCTCTGACCTCTTGTTAGACCAGTCCTTGGAACTGTTTAGAAAGAAGAAATGCCCATATCTTTGTGTGACTTACCAGCTCAAAGCCTTGGTCCTCACTTCAGATGTGATGGAGCCGTTTGAAAACTGAGCCTGTGGAATACTGTCTTTGCAGGGTTTGGGGTGGCTGGCCTGCGTGTACAGAAGTGGGAATGGGAGTCTGTCTGCTTGTAGAAGATGCTGGTGGTCCGTCTTGGGCAGTCAGGCTCAGGTGCTGGACAGTGATGTCAAGGAAAAAAAGGGAGGTGTCAGAGCTGCTGTTGGTCAGAGAGCTCCAAAGCAGGGTGGAAGGTCGACAGAACGTGATGACGGTCTGGAAGGACTCTTTGCTACATGTTGCCACTCCCAGGATGTCACTGATTTAGTTCCTGAGACAACTTTGGACTCCTGGTGCGGAATGTTCATGTACAGGTAGACAATGTCCATGGTGAACAGCAGCTTGTCAGCAGCTTGTTAGTACAGTCATCAGGAAAGACGTTGTTAAGCAGATTGAGAGCATGGTTGGTGTCCTTGACATAGGTGGATAGGGCAGCTACCAGTGGTTGGAAGACAGAGTCAAGGAAAGCTGAGATGAGAGCAGTGGGGCAGGCGCAAGCTGAGACAATCGGTCGTCCTAGGTAATTGGTCTTGTGACTACATAATGTTATCCACAAGCCTCAAAGATGCCACAGTTTTGTCTGTTGTTAAGTCTAGTGACCCATCTGGCCCCTCTAACTACAGACTCATTTCTATACTATCTGCACCGTCCAGTCCTCTTGAAAAATATATTAAACACTATCTTCAATCCCATGTAGCCGGGTGCTAACAATGTATATATTTCCTGGATACCCTCGTGGACGAAAACATGTTTTGTTGGAGAGTTATCTTCCCCATTACCTACCTTGATAGATGAATCTTGATTTGTCTGTGTAAATTCTTTAACTTATGAATACCTCAGAACCTACATAGGTGGATGTACGTCGCTGAAGTCACAAAAATTAATGTATTTCATTCGTTAAAACCGTTTTGGGCAGAGAAGCCCATATTTTTCCCTAAACTTGCATTTTGCGCAATTAATTATGGCGCCATTTTCAATTGTCCGTTAACAACATTAAATAATTCTTGATTTCACAGACAGTAAGAGAAAAACCGAAGAATCTGAAAATGCACATTAGAAGTAAATTTAGTAAGCTTTCATTTCGTATATCGCATGTCCAGGATCTTTTTCGTACAGGCTTGCAACTATACGAAATGACTGACGCTTCCAGTTTGCTTGAGCAAGTCGCCTTCTTTGTTGATTGTCGGAGTTCTGATCTAAATTGTCGTTTTACGAAATTCAGACTTCCGATCTGAATCTCCATTTCTATCACAGGTATAACTGAAAAGTTACAGAAATTATCATCCGTTGGACCCATTTCAACAGAGTATTTTTCAGTTGTAAATCGTACCAAAAGCAGGCGCCGACGGCCCGGCGAAGTGAAAAGTCAGCTGTGTTTTTCTAGCAATTTTCAATAACAAAATTCTCCACTTAGACACTGCCTCGGAAAATAAAGCTTATATGCATGAAAAAGAGCGAAATGCGGCTATCCATTCATTGTAAAATTATTCAATGCTCTATAGTATTTTTTTTTTATCGAAATAGTGGAAAATATGTCGCAAACACGTCAAAAGTGGGTTCACTCTGGGACATTAATCAGCAATGATTTAGTACAGGAACAAAATTGTTAAATATGACTTGCTGCATTTTATTCCTTGGGTTCTGAGGTTTTTCATTGATTGTAAATATGTGTGAATAGTTTGAATGGACGGCGAGCCAGGCAACACGGAAGAAAGCACAAAATTCTGTCGGTTCCGGCCTCACAAGGCCCGTTTTTGTGTCGGCACCGTGTTGCTGGCTTTGCGGTCCGGTTCGCGCGTATATATCTAGAGACGCAGTCTGAGAGAGTTCAGTGTTCCCTGATGTGAGACTGGCCGTGGCGTGGAAGAAGAAATAAAGGGAGAAACTACACCTCGTTATCCATGTCTTCTTAACTGGCTGCTGTTCCTTGGCTTCTACACATTACTATCTGCCTGTCTTCACCTGCGCACCCCTTACCCTCCACACCATCACAATCATATGACTTATTCACCTAAATCAGATGTTCTAAAAGGAACCATTCGTGTCATACCATGTTGACTAATCTTATTAAGAAGTGGCATTTAAACATAAACAATAATGCATATACTGGTGTAATTTTTTGTTGATTTTGCGAAAGCTTTTGACACGATTGATCACAGTGTCATCTCAAGAAAATCAGCTGTGTACGGTGTAAACGATGACTCTGTTAAAAATCATATAATCTTTTCTTCATAACAGAAGACAAGCAGTCTTTCAAGATTCTACCATATCCTCTATTGCATCGATCAATATGGAGTTCTCCAAGGATCGGTTTGAAGTTCCAATATTATTTTCAATCCTCCCATTTCATTTGATATCCTGTTGTGAACCTTTTTTTATGGATGATATTACCATTCACCATGAAGATAAAAACTCTGATGTAAAATGCACTTCCTTACAGAATGATGTGCATAGATTTGTCTCCTGAACTGAAGAAAATCGCATGGCAGTTCACCTCCATAAATCCAAGTTCATGCTGGTTATACCTAGACAAAAACAACAAAACATCAGGAATAAATCATCGGAGTTAAAAGTTCATGATAAAAGGTTAGAAAAAGTGAGTTTCTACAAATTACTAGGTCTTTCTATAGATGATAACCCATGCTGGTCCAAACATATTTTGTTCTTTGCAACAGATTTTCCGAGAAAACATTCAAGTCAAATGGACTAAAACATTTTCTTGATCAGCCTAATGGGAAACTATTTTTTTCCATGCATACTTTCAGCCAGACATTGATTATGCATCAACATATTGGGATCTGGCCAGTTAAAATTGCATAAAACCTATCTCTGTGTGTGTGTGTGTGTGTGTGTGCGTGTGTGTGTGTGGTGTGTGTGTGTGTGTGTGTGTGGTGTGTGTGTGGTGTGTGTGTCTGTGTGCGTGTGCGTGTATGCGCGCGCGCACGCGCGTGTTTGTGTGAGTTTGAGCATGGTTTGTGTGTGTGTGAGTGTGTGTGTGTGTGTGTGTGTGTGTGTGTGTGTGTGTGTGTGTGTGTGTGTGTGTGTGTGTGTGTCCTGGACTGGGAGAAAAATTGCATGTTTGTTCACTCCCATAAATCCAAATTCAGGCTGGTTTATAACTAGACAGAAATAGCAAAACATCAAGAATGAATTAATTACCGGAGTTACAGGTTGATGAAAAAAACATTAGAAGAAGCGAGCATTTTACAGCTTACTAGGTTTTACTATGCATGATTACCTATGCCGGTCTAAAGATGAAAGATTTTCCAGTTGAATGGAATTAAACATCTTCTTGATCGGCATACCCAGAAGCTATTTCTTCATGCCAACACCCAGGCAGACATTGATTATGCATCAACATGTTGGGATCTGGCCAGTTAAAATTGCCTAAAACATTTTTCGCAGCTTATAAGACGCCCTTTGAAACTAAGTCTTCTCAAATCCTCTGTAACTGCTAATGGTCATATGAATTGAATTGATCATGTGCTTTGCTGCGAGTGTTTGGTGGATTTGAAGATGTTTGCGAGAGAGAGAGAGAGAGAGAGAGAGAGAGAGAGAGAGGAGAGAGAGAGGAGAGACTTTCAAATGACAAGACCAAACAAGCAAGTTGTCCTCTCACGACGTTTCGGCACTTGGCCTTCCTCAGGGCACGCTTTATTACTGCACTGACTCACAAACAATGCCTTTTCCTCCACCACTCCTCAAGAACAAAGCTCACATGCCGGTCAAGTTCAAAGTGTTTAGGACAATGTTCACAAAATTTTTCTCTAGTTGCATCGCCATATTATCTCACATGTTCTGACCCAACTCACCAACAGCCCCCAGCTGTACTCCCCATCCCCCTTCTCTCTCTATCTCTCTATCTTTCCCTCCCCCTCTCTCTCTCTACAGCAAAGTGTAATTACATAAATGTACGTACAACAACTACTATATATATATAGTATATGTGGTGTGTGTGTGTGTGTGTGTGTGTGTGTGGTGTGTGTGTGTGTGTGTGTGTGTGTGGTGTGTGTGTGTGTGAGTTGCGTGTCTGTGTGTATATGTACGTGTATGTGAACATGATATTTGAGTGAGTGAGGGCGCGTGCGCGTGTCTGGTGTATATGTGTGTCTCTCTCTCTGTCTCTGTGTGGTCTCTGTGTGTGTGTGTGTGTGTGTGTGTGTGTGTGTGTGCGTGTGCGCTCGCGCGCGCGCGCGTGTGTGTGTGTGTACTTTTTTTCTTTCCTTGAATTGAATCCATATGATTCGTAATTGTGACTATTTTGTTTTGCGAAGTACTGTTTATTTTTATTCAAGTTTCGTCGTTATTAGCTTGTTTGTTGTTTGCTATGCTCATTTAATATGAATTATTTGTTGCATTTGTTGTTCCTGAGGGCATGGTGTAAGAAAAAGCTATAAGCTTATCTGTTTTTTTACCCTCAGCAAAAAATATTCTCGTATATATACTCGTATTCGTATTAGTATACTCTCTCTCTCTCTCTCTCTCTCTCTCTCTCTCTCTCTCTCTCTCTCTCTCTCCTCTCTCTCTCTCTCTCTCTCTCTCTGTTGTTCCTTCTGTCATTCCTTCTGTATTTCACGTTATTTTTGAAAGAGAACAGTTCTATGGCTCTACAGGGCTTCACGATCTGTGAATGTTCGGCCTTTCCAGCTTGAGCAACACTTAGTATGATTATCTGTGAATTAGAACTGTGAATTGATGCTATCTGTGAATGAGAACAGCTAACTGATGCTGTCTGTCAATGAGAACTGTGTTAGTTGATGCTATCTGTGAATGAGAACAGTTAACTGATGCTACTGTTACTTGATGCTATCTGTGAATGAGAAAGTTAACTGATGCTATCTGTGAATGAGAACTGTTAGTTTGATGCTATCTGTGAATGAGAACAGTTAACTGATGCTATCTGTGAATGAGAACAGTTAACTGATGCTATCTGTGAATGAGAACAGTTAACTGATGCTATCTGTGAATGAGAACAGTTAACTGATGCTATCTGTGAATGAGAAACAGTTAACTGATGCTATCTGTGAATGAGAACAGTTAACTGATGCTATCTGTGAATAAGAACAGTTAACTGATGCTATCTGTGAATGAGAACAGTTAACTGATGCTATCTGTGAATGAGAACAGTTAACTGATGCTATCTGTGAATGAGAACAGTGAATGAGAACAGTTAACTGATGCTACCTTGAATGAGAACAGTTAACTGATGCTACCCGTGAATAATGAGAACAGTTAACTGATGCTATCTGTGAATGAGAACAGTTAACTGATGCTACCTTTGAATGAAAACAGTTAACTGATGCTATCTGTGAATGAGAACTGTTAGTTGATGCCATCTGTGAATACAGTTAATAGATGCTATCTGTGAATGAGAACAGTTAACTGATGCTACCTGTGAATGAAAACGGTAAAACTGATGCTACCTTTGAATGAGAACTGTTAACTGGTGCTATCTGTGAATGTGAACTGTTAACTGATGTTTGGCCTTTCCGGTATGAGTATAGTATACTGTGAGTAAGAACTGCTCTTTGATATCCGGCTTTTCCAATACTGTGAGTAAGAACTCTTTGATATGATATTCGGCTTTTCCAATATGGGAAATACAGATCGTAGACGATCTGGAAAAGGGAACTGTTCATTCATTTTTAGGCATTTCCAAAGAGAGCAACTGGTGATGAACACGATCACCAAGAAAGTAAACTAATAATTAGTGTTTGTCATTTTCGTTGCGGCCAAACCCTACTGTTGACTACTAACTGGAAATGAGAACTGGAAATTCGTATTAGGCCTTTTAGATACCAGCAAGAATTATTCATAACTGTGAATTTCGTTTTCTGAGGTAACACTTTTTCTGATTCCAATCATATTTATTTCAAAGCTTTTTTAAAAATTTTATTTCTTCCCGTCTATCTTCCGTTCTTTTTCCTTTTTTCTCTCCCTTTCATTTTACGCCTGTGAATATTTTAGAAACATTAGTCTGTTCTGTAGTTCTGTCTTAATACGATTATTGTCGTCCTCATTCTTTTTTTTTTTTGAGATACCAAAACGTCTGCTTAGTAGGTTTAAAATTTTTCAGAACCATGCTGCCTGTCTCATATTTAGATCTTCTGAATTTGAACATGTATATATTCATTTTCCTTCTCTTCATCATGGCAAACAGAATGGAATATAAGCTTTGAACTTCGATGTTTTCTTTTGCTTCGGGAACCACTCTTCCTACTTACTTCAGTTCTTTCAAGAATGCACTGCAGTGCGCTTTCTTCGCTCGCTAGCATGTAATCAAAAGTTCAAGATTCCAGTGACAAAAGCATCAACATGGTTATGTAGATCCTTTTAATGTCAACCTCTCTTTTACTATGGCACAAATAGCTCATAACTCTTCGAGACTGAGAATCAATCCTTATATTTAAATCACTCTAAAATGTTTTAAACACTTGAATGAGTCTAGCTTTTCAGCCGTCAATCATGATCTTAGATTTCTGTGCGCATAAGCCTGTTAGATGCGTGCGTGTGTGCGTGCGCGCGCTCGCGTGTGTGTCTGTTAGTGTGTGTATGTGTGTTTGCACGCGTACACGCGTGCGCGCGCATGCACGCGCGCGCGCGTGGTGTATGTGTCTGTGTCAGTGTGCGTCCTTGTGTGCGTGCGTGCTTGCGTCCGTGCGTGCGCTCGTGTCGTGGTGCGTAGGTGTTTGTGTGCATGTATGTGTGCTCGCGAGCGTGGGTGCGCGCGCGTGTTGTTGTGTGCATGAATGTATGAACTTGTGCGAAGAAAGTTTAGTGGAGAAGCTATGGGGGAAGAGGGTGGAAAGTGGGATTTTGTAGAAAGTTGTGATTTCTTGGTTTCGTTTGTAAAGCGCTAAGAACAGAATACAAATATCATATAAATCTTCTTCTTCTTCTTCTTCTTCAACAACAACAACAAACAACAACAACAACAACAACAACAGCAACAGCAACAACAACAACAACAACAACAACAACAACAACAACAACAACAACAACAACAGCAACAACAACAACATTGTCCATCATCATCATCATCATCATCATCATCATCATTATCATCACCATTATCATCCTCACTTCTATGTTTATTACTGTTATCACAACAACAACAACAACAACAACACTACTACTACTACTACTACTACTACTACTACTACTACTACTACTACTACTTCTATAATTCTGAATGTATTTTTTTTCTTTCTCACTATCATGCTAATTGTTCCTTTTCATTTTTTTTTTTCTCCCCGTGGCATGTTCAGTATGTGAAGCGTGACCCCGTCTCCTTCAAAATTTATGCTCGGGAATTCCCATTGTCTATAACGCTCCCTAATAGAAGCACGAACATCTCAAATGCAGTACGTAAGAGCACAGCGCCGTGTTTTCCGTTATTAATTACATGTAATACTAACTCGTTAATAAAAAAACAGAAAAATAGTACACCGGCTAGACGCGTCTCCCTGTTTCACTCCTGCTGTGCATCTAATGTAATCAGAAAGTTTACAGCCACATCTTACTACTCTGCATTTTACATTTTCATACAAAACTTTTAATACACTTAAAAATAACTTACAATTGCCATGCCATTTTTCTACAAAATCGGCCATAGCAAATTTTCTATTAATCGAATCAATCAATGCTTTTTCAAAGTCTATGAAAGCTACGTAAAGTTTACGGTTATACGAAAATTGCTTTTGCACGAGCGCTAACAACATGAAATATGTGACCACTATCGAATATCTTTTTAAAAATCTGCTTGATACTCACCTGTAATATCATTCTCATCTATCCATTCTTGCAATCTGTTGTTAATGACAGAACTATAAAGTTTGCTGCTTATATCAAATAATAGAAATACCTCTATAATTATTGGGATTATTAACACCTCGTATTTTTTAAACAGTGGTAAAATAATGGATTCTGTCCAACTTTCCAGAAATACCCAATTGTTTAAAAAGTGTATTGAATAATTTTGCAAGAAGATTTAGCGCTTGATCATTTGAATACTTCAGTAACTTGCTAACAATACCATCTGGGACCTGCTGCTTTCCGAACTTTCAGTTTTCTTATGGCCAGCAATACTTCTTCATTAGAAAAATAGGACGATTTATGTAACTATTACTGTCGTTAACAGCCAGATCTTCATAATTAGAAGGATTTACATCTATTTCCAATAACGATTTAAAGTGCTGGATCCACTTGTCAACTGTTATCTTGTTTCATGGCTGTTTTCCCATTAGAGGAAGCTTTATGGATAGTGTCCCAGAATTCTCTCTGGCTCCTTGCTGATGTCACAAGTTTGTTCAACAATGTATAGTTAAACTCTTTACTGTTCCTTATAAGCAAAATGTTTTATATTCACGCCGAACAACGGTATACGGTATACGTTTCTTGATCTTCCCTATCTAATGTCCTGTAACTAACTCTAAGAAGCTTTCTTACTTTTTTTCTTAGTGGTTTCACAGTGCATTTTCTTTGTTAACATTTAAATGCTTCTTCATACATCAATCCGCACAGTCTTTTATACATTCATTTAACACACTAATGCTCTATATGACATCAACATCAATTAAAACCGTAACATCGCTCAGCTTACTGTCATGTTGTGTTTTTACAAACCGAGTCATAAAAAAAAATCCGCGTATTCACCATTCCAAAAGATGCTATCAATAATTTCATTATGACTTTCCTTTTTACTAGCAATGACTTCATTTTTTTTAACCTGTGGAAAACACTACTCGAACTGTCACTGGCATGTGATCAGACTCAATCCTTTCCACAATGTGTAGTTCATATGATTCATTCACCAGTGATAATAACTCGTGTGAAAAAATGAAATAGTCGGCGACACTGCATCCAGAATCCGATATATTAGTATATACTGACACTGGAGGTCAGCCTTACATAAACCATTTAATTCACTTAAATTAGGGGCAGTGCACATGTTCAGAAGTAATTTTCCATAATTATTCAAATATTGATTTTGAGAACACCTCACTGAAGTGTAAGATTGTTCTTATATTGCAGTTCAATAATACCGTTTGCAAAAAGATCCCTAGAAATATTTGAAGTTCTGCTATTTAAATCATCGCACAATACCACATAAGCATCTCTCGTTCAACCAAAACAATTCTCAAGCAAACGTATCCCATTATCTTGATGAAAAATGAGTATAAAAAGGCGAACCTTCCGGTAGGCATTAGATTAGAGCACATATACAATACATCTTTCTCCAAGCCGAATAATTCTTTATCTATGTCAAATGCACAACAATTTAAAAAAATATTTTGTAGCAAGATTTCTACAAAGGGAGAGAACTCATTCTTAATCAAGCACACAATGCCTCCCGATTGTCTTCCTTTTGAGAGAACTTTACCGCTGATGTATACAATATGTTTTATATCCATTGAATATATTGGTTTCATTTTTTTTTTTTTTCCATAAAGGTACCTACCAACCAAACAAAGTCAAAACTACAAAGAAATGAAACAGAAT
The DNA here is from genome assembly GCA_016801955.1 of Conus betulinus. Taxonomy (NCBI): domain Eukaryota; kingdom Metazoa; phylum Mollusca; class Gastropoda; order Neogastropoda; family Conidae; genus Conus; species Conus betulinus. Next base: position 293,513 of record JADBJO010002079.1, read on the forward strand.
CCTGATCTGTATGGCAATAAATCGTCCACATTCCATGTAAGAAACGAAAAAGGTTGTCATGCTTTTCGAGACATTTCCATCTATCACGTACACGCTGTCATTCGATCGCTCACTGACACAGAACTGGTCACCATCCATGGGCTTGGTCGGTACAAAATGGGATGGACATGAAACCGGTGTGCTGACCAGACCAGACTGATTACCACAGTCTTCGCTGTCAGGACAAAACGGACATATAGAAATGGACCGGGCGATTCCCTGTGTACACACTGACCCTGCTTCAAGATCTTCAAGAAACAACTTCTTTCCTTCCGCAAGAAGGTGGTCAAAGACCATTACTGCTTTCTTGCCTAGGTTTCCTTTTCCTTGCTTCTTCAAGTGGGGCGACAGCTTACGCCTTATGTCCCTGACTGTTGGAGAAATCTTCTCCAATAAACACTTTACTACCATGCAGTTTCTTTTTCGACTTTAAAGTCAAGGCTTTTTCCTTTGTGTAGAAACAGCAGCGTGCAATAATGGGGGGTCAGGCTTAGCTTAGCGTTTAAACGGTGCACACGATCAAATTCAATATCTTTAGTTATATCTAGCTTATCGGTGATCAGATCTTGAAATTTATTTTCACTTTGTTCGTTAGTTTCGTTCGGTCTTCTAGGTATGCCGTAACAAATCAAATGGCTACGCTTTTATCTACCATCTAGGTCATCAGCCTTTTTTCCAGTTCATCAAATTTAGCCATCAGATCAGCGTTTTTCTGTGACAGTTCAAGATTTTGCTTTCTGAGCATCCCATTGTCCTGCACAAAATCTTGGAGACTGGTTTGCCGAGTGGTATACTGCACAGTCAGTTCTCTTATCCCCCTTTCCACATTAGCAAATTTACAATTCATTACTACCGTCATGGAGTCCAGCTTCGCCATGACGTCTGCCCAGGGAGTCTGCTGTGAAGAAGGAGGAGTCGAGGGTGTCGTCGGCCCGCTGTCCAGTCCACTGTCTCTGCCCAAGCTGGTCCGATGTCCACCGCTATTGGCCAGTCTGGACTGCCGGAGGTTGTCCGCCCTTGGTCCGGGGTTCTGCTCCACATCGCCACATTGCAGGACCCAGTACATCAGAGTGAGGAGCAGACCTAGCAGGACAACGTCCGCGCTGCAACGGGACAGCATGACGATTTTTCATTCGCTTTCTTCAACATGAAAGTTTTGAAATAATAAAAAAAAAAAAAAAAAAAAACACCAGCCGCAAAACGATCTGAAGACAAGCGGTACGGAAGGCATGGTATCTTACACATGTATCTGCTTAGTGTTGGGCAGAACACTTGCACAGTTTCGATCTATTGACAATCAAAGTGCACCGATCAAAGATGCGGCTTGCCCGGCTTGATGTCAGTTCAAGCACCCCACTCCCATTCCCACCCCCCACCCCCAGAGAGAGAGAGAGAGAGAAGAGAGAGGAGGAGAGAGAGAGAGAGAGTATTAAGTATTAAGTTATGGGTGTTGATCTCACAAACATCCAAATGCTCGTTCTATTTTTGTAAAGAACAACAACCAAGAAGAAGAAGAAGAAGAAGAAGAGGAAATTCATTTTCGGATACTTCTAGAGCCAGCTTGTCATGTAAATGTCTTCCAGGTCCATGTTTTCACATCAGCTAGGAGGAATGCGGAATATGTGTGCTGCAGTGTGCTGCCACGGTCTGTCAGACTATACATGCTGGAGTAGAATTCCTGTTCTTTTTCCTTCCTTTCTTCTGTTTTTGTTCCATTCTTTTTCTTTCTTTCTCCATTTTAAAAATCTATCTTTCGTTTCGTTTTTCCCTTCTTTTTTTCTTTTGATCAACCTTTTCTTTCTGACTCCACTTCAGCGCACACCAAGATGCGCGTCACTCTCATCCAAGAGGATGCATATTTCTTTGTTGTTTCTTTTGTTGACATTATATTTTTGACATTATTTCCCCCCCCCCACCCCCCCCCCCCCCCCCCCCCCCCACACACCCACACACACACCTTCCTCCAACCTCCCCCCCCCCCAACACACTTATTCTTTCCTGATCTTTCTTTCCTTGATCTTTCCTGTTCCTCTGTCCCCTCCTATGTCTCTCTCTCTGTCTCTGTCACTGTCTGTCTCTTTCCCTGTCTCTCTCTGTCTTTGTGTCTGTCTGTCTCTCCTCCCTCCCTCCTCCTCCCCTCTCTCTCTCTTCTCTCTCTCTCTCTCTCTCTCTCTCTCTCTCTCTCTCAGAGCCTTCTTTCTGCTTTTTTTTTCTCTCATCTACCCCTTCCTGCCGACTGCTCTGGTCATCTGTCTGCATGATTAAAAAAACTTATTTATCAAATTATCTTTTTGTTTCTTTAATTACTTTATCTCTTCAATCATCTTTATCTGTTCAATCATTTATTTCTTACATATGTAGCAAATATGAAGATAAACTGAATCGTTTTTCTCTCTCTCTCTCTCTCTCTCTCTCTCTGTGTGTGTGTGTGTGTGTGTGTGTGTGTGTGTCCTCTCTCTCCTCTGTGTGTGTGTGTGTGTGTGCCATTCTTTGTGTATATTACATTATTGGGAAGAAATCTTAAATAAATGTTAGCGAACCGCCAGGAGAAACGTGGACAAACGAGTCACAAGACAAAACACAAATAGCCTGCAGTCGTCTCACTTTGCAGCTAGATCGTCATAAGAAGGTTACAAAAGTCCATGGCTTGACTGTATGAGCTTCATAAACCGTGAGTGTTCGGCGTTTCCAAAATGAAGTTATGGATGACTTTTATGTGAATGAGAACTGTTAGTTAATGATCACTATACATCCTTTCCAATATGGACCATAGTTTTTGAAGTCGATCCGTAAATGAGAACTGTTCATTCACCTCAGGCCTTTCCCCCTTTCCAATTTAACATGAACAATACATGCTGAACACGATCCATGGATATGAACTGCCAGTAAGTGTTCTGCATTTCCGTTGTGGCCAGTTCTTATTGGTGACCACTGCAAATGACAACTGGCTTTTTCGATACGAGCAAGACTAACTAATTCATGACTGTAAATTTTGTTTTCTGCAAATACACTTCATTTGACACCAACTTTTAATTCCAAAACTTTCTTACTATCTTTCTGTCTTTATTTCGTTCTTTTCATATTCTCCCCTTTTCATTTTCGTTCGTTATTATTCATAAACATACCTCTGTTATGTACTTCTATCTAGATTTGTTTATGGCAATTTTCTTCTTTTTTTTTTGCATACCAAAAAACCAAACTGCACTGCCTTCCTTCCCTTGAGGTCTGAATTTGAACATGGTACATATTCTTTTCCACTCTACTCACCGTGGCAAAGAAATATCGAATAGAAACTTTAAACTTGAACGTTTTCTGTTGTTCTGGAGCTGCCTCTCCCTGTTTTCTTTAGGTCATCCAAACATACACTCCTATGTGTCGCCTTCGTACTACTGTGTATGTTCGAAAGTTTAAGATTCCAGTAACGAAAACAAAACCACTCATGCGAAGGGTTTTTTTTTTTATATCAGGCTCCCCTAATACGGACCAAATTGCCAGTAATTCCTCAATATTAGGATCCAACAGCTACCTCTACAAAACCGGGCTGAAAAAAAAGAGCACATTGATGTGCCCGCCAAACGAAAGAATAAACAAACACAAAACAAACACGAAGCGTTTGGACGTTTTTGGTCTTCAGGCAAGACAAATAACAGTCAAGACAATAAAACGAAGGACTACAGACAGTCACGTGTATCATTGAACTGGGCATAAAATGGCGGTGGAACGGAGACAGGGCTGCTGTGAGGAAGGAGGGGCAGCTGGGACAAATCTGGTTGTAATAATAATGGTGATGATACTGAAATGAAAAATACTAACACTACTACTACCATTGCTGCTGCTGCTGCTGCTGCTGCTGCTGCTACTACTACTACTACTACTACTACTACTACTACTACTACTACTACTAGTACCATCACTTCTGCTACTGCTATTGCTACTACTGCCATTGGTGGTATTATTATACAATAGTAATATTGACAAAGTTTATAATAATGATTGTAATAATAATAATGATACAAACAGAAGGAAAGGAGATAGATGATAACTAAATAATATGGTGTAAAAGTAACAGTAATAATGGCGATGATGATGATGATGATGATGATGATGATGATGATGATGATGACAATACAACAATAACTACAACTGATGATGATGAAGAATGATAATGATGATGATGATGATGACGATGATGATGATGATGATGATGATGATGGTGACAATACAAACAATAATGACAACTACTGCTGCTGCCACCACTACTACTACCACACTAAATGGTAGGTGGGCAGGCATAGAAATGATCAACGAATAAAAAGCTGACAGTACCCTTGATACAGGGTGAAAAAAAGGGAACACACACACACACACACACACACACACACACACACACACACACACGCACGCACGCACGCACGCGCGCGCGCATACACACACACACATATGCGCACTTAAGCACGCACGCACGCACGCACGCACGCACGCACACACGCACACACACACACACACACACACACACACACACACACAGGGAAGAAAGAAAGAGGAGAAATATGTGTAAAGATGGAGTATATGAATGGCCGAGCGCGCTCCGTTCGTTTACAGTCTTTCATTGCGAATGCCTTTCTGCTTCACCACAACAAAATGACCCAGTGACCTACTTACCGTTGACAATAGTGCAACGGCCATTCAGATGTCAATCGCCGCAACAATATAAAAAAATGCGGTTGTCTTTTTCACAGCATGGCATGATTATGCTCATATATGTATCAATCATATAACTCAACTCGACTGAACACTATTATTTGTAAACTACAGTACCGGGGCCCCGAGTTTGGCCTAAACTCTATTGTAATTAGTGCTGTGATTGTGTTTTTTTAAATTTATTTGTTTGTTTATTTGTTTGTTTGTTTGTCCATTCATTTATTTATTTTACTACATCAAAATTCTTTAAACGGTCGTACTGTCGCCACTACAGTCAACTAGTAAAACATACATTTCACTATTCCGATAACCAGATGAAAGGTCATTGATGATTATAAAGCTACTTCCATTGCCTAATAGCCGCTTGCACACGTGTTCGGCGGCGGACAACTGACCGATTTGTCTCATCAGTCATGCGTGTTTTCTAGCGCTTCTATTTGATCAATTATTTGCTCGCCTAGATCGGTGAACTCAACATGTTGCATATAACTGTCCTGAATCCAGCTTTTAAAAGGTGCTATCATAATTTAATCGGGCACGCTCAGTCTTCTGAAACTAACATTTTTTTTCTGATAAAAAAAACTTTTAAGCTGCTCCTTAAAAAGCACTTAAAAGCTGATTTACTAAACAATTGTCTTGATGCCGAATGCAGAATTATTAGAGACAGCTGGCATTGCGCTTTTTGATTCACGACATTCTAAAGTTTGGTCCGTGGAGGAGTCGGGGAAAAAATCTAGTCAACGAGCAGTCAATACAATTCGGCCAGTGCTCGCTTCCCTGTGAACCAGTTCTCGTGTCGCGGTTTCTGCTGTCTTTGCTGTTCGGCAACAGACTATTAAAGGCTGCAAACCGACTTTTTACTCGTTACTCAACTTCTCAGACTACAGTCTGGGAAACCTTGTCCCCAAGGGCCTCCAACCAAAGGACGTACTTCTCACCCATTAACATCATCACTCTTCACTCCACAGACTGCGTAAAGGGCGCAGACCCGACTATTCACCCGCTGTCACAAGTGGCAGTTGTAGCTTGCTGCGAGGCGGCATAGTAGGGAACACAAAGGCAGAGGTGGCAACTCTCCTTTGAGGGACACTGATGTGAGAGGTCAGTGTCAGACTGCGCAGCGAACCTTCCAGCTGTATGGGTAACGGAGCGTCTAGCCTGCGTCGCAGGGGATGACTCCTGGAGATGTCAGGCGATCGGTACTGGAGCGCTGCCTGACTACGATTACCGTGGCCTGGGATACCATGCTTTCCAGCCGATCATGGAGACACCCCTCACGGGGTTGGGCTGAAAAATTGCCCTCTCGGCCATAGTCTGCGTGGACCATAGAATAGAAGGGACCCGTGCAGCGCTCCAGCGACTTTCGTCCTGCTCCCTCTTTTAGGCAACCTTACACGGGCACAGGACCATCGCCACCCGAGCACGAAGAAAGCCGCCTGGTGGCCCTGTAGACAGTCGCCCATCGTTGGCTGACCACACCCGGGTGTGAACTTAACTTCACAAGGAACAAGAGCTCAGAGAGCAACAGACGATGGGCCCCCACACGGTTTTCACCCACTACTGCCAGCGACAACAGCTGCCACAGAGTATGGAGACCTCAGCCTGCGAGTATACGCTGTCTTTACGGGTTCTCTGACCAATACGACGTAAATCTCACTCATCATGCATCAGTCTCCACCCAGTTTCCCTGTGAGGCGACATAGCAGCGACTACCAAGGGAGAGGTAGGTAGCAGCTCTCTTTGAGGGACACTGATATGAGAAGTCAATGTCAGACGGTGCAGTGAATCTTCCACCCAACCCGTCATCAATGCACCTTTTGTAGAGCTCTGTTTTGGGCCTGTATAAGAGGTTAGTAGGCGGTGTTCTAGGTGTCTCATGACAAGGCAGGCATAGTTTCCATAGCCACACCGCTGATTTGTGATAAAATTTGGTTGTTGAGTTTTAAAGGTGTTGAGGGTGAGAAATAACTCTGCAAGTCTTACTTGGACCTTCAGTCTGTTTGCGTGAGAGATGGAAGCGTAATGTCAGACACACTCGGTGTGAAGATGAAGTTGGGTTGGAAAATGGGGTTTTGTGTTGAATGAGTTGATCATGTTGAGTGTGTGGGTTTTGTCTGAGGTATATTGGGAATCTTCGTACAATGGGTTGGAGGAGAGAGTGAATGTACTGTGAGATGTACTGTATGGCAGCCACAAGCAGATGCAGTGGGTCTGCCAGATGTTATGGTTTTGTGTATTTCAGGAAGTAGGGAGAAAGTGGGTCGTTGGGTATCTGACATAATGAGGTATTTGGCTGCCCTTAGTAAGAGTTTGATCTCCTGCTCGACTGTGATAGAAACGCGTTTTTGGGGTTGAGGCAGAAATGATGTGTATGGTGTGTAAAAATCAGGGCAATACCGTAGTCTGTGTACTTTCTGTTTGTGCTTATTTATCCCAGACCACAACCGCGTCATGCTGGATTACTGACAAATCTTGCTGTTGTCACGGTGATTCCAGAGGTTTTTCTTCTTGCAGAGAGGTTACTGTGACGGACGGGTTTGGATGTAATTCTGAAGATTTTTCTGCACTTTTTGATGTAAAAGCTCGACTTAAGTGGATTTATCGAAAAGTGTTGACGGAGGACCGGAGTCTACTGTGTAACTGTTTATCGTGACCTCAGCTGTCTGTGCTATAAGCCTGTTCGATATGCGCGCGCGCGCGCGCGCGCGCGCGCATGTGTATGTGTGTGTGTGTGTGAATACAACCTTGAGTTAATCTGACAATAAATTGGTTTCAGTCAGTCAGTGTATGTGTGTGGTGCGTACGTTCGTGTATGTGTGTGTGTGTGTGTGTGTGTGTGTGTGTGTGTGTGTGTGTGTGTGTGTGTGTGTGTGCGCATAAAGGTATGAGCTCGTGCGAGAAAAGATTAGGGGTAGAGGCTGAGGAGGGGGGGAGGGGGGGGGGGGGGGGGGGGGGGGGGGGGGGGGAGGGGCGGGAGGGGGGGGACACGGAGTTGTTGAGCTTGTCGAAGATGTTTTCATTTTTTTTCCTTTTGTAAAAAGGAAAAAAAAAGAGAGAATATGCCATATTTAAAAAGCCGATTAACTCCATTTTCGTACATAAGTGTGTGCACGAAGTGTATCATGAGTTAAGTACTTAAAAAATGTCGTGTTCCCCGTGGTTTCAATGGGAAGAGGAATGCAAATATTACGTTTGTTGCGAATATCAATGATGGGAACAGTAAAACTTTTTGAAGATGTCTGTGCCCAGTGACCATTGAATGCACTACATATAACTCTATTTTATGCATGAAAAATGTTATTATTCACAAAACCTTCAAAGGTGCAAAAGTTTTGACCGCTCTTAAGTCCGGTGACTCATCTGACCCTTCTAACTATAGATCCATATCTATACTATCTGCACCGTCCCAAACCTCTCGAAAAAAAATACATTAAACATTACCGTCAATCCCATATTTTTGATAAAATAGATTAAGAAGGAATCATTCGTGTCATACCATGCTGACTAATCTTATCAAGAAATGACATTTGATCATAAACCATAATTTACATACTGATGCAACTTTTTATTGATTTTGCGAAAGCTTTTAACACCAGTGATCACAGTGTCTTCTCTAGAAAACTAACTACGTATGGTTTTTAAAACGACTCCGTAGAACTCATATAATCTTTTGTTCATAACAGAAGACAAGCAGTCTGTTAAGGTTCTACCTTATCTTCTATTCTTTGTAAAAATTTTTTTTTTTTTTTTTTCTTTTTTTCCCGTGCCAATTCAGGTGGACAATGGTCTATTATTATTCCCTTTCCCCTTTGTGCATGGTTGTCTCTGCATCAGTGCCTCTTCGTGACCATAGAGCCTAGCGCCTACTGGGATGATCGTTTGAGAGAGCCTATATCTTTTGCCAGGAGTTTCTGAGTAGGGTTAGCTCTCCCCAGTCTCCTGTCTTTTTTTTTTTTTTTCTATTTCCTTTTATTGTTATTAATTTTTTTTTCATTCATTCCTCTCTCCATCCAACCCTCCTTAGCCCCCCCTTCCCCCCCTTCTTTCCCCCCCCCCTCCCCTCCCTCTTCTCTTTCTTTCTTTCCCTCTTTCCCCCTTTTTTTTTCCTTCCTCTCCCCCCTTCTCTCCCCCCCTTCTACCCCCTGCCCCCTTTCCCTCTCGCTCTCTTCCCTAATTATTATTATTTTTTTTTTCATTCCCTCTCCATCCTACCCTCCTTAGCCCCCTTTCCCCCCTTCTTTCCCCGCCCCCCCTCCCCTCCTCTTCTCGTTCTTTCCCTCTTTCCCCCCCTTTTTTTTTTTCTCTCCCCCCCTTTCTCCCCCTTCTGCCCCTGCCCCCTTTCCCTCTCGCTCTCTTCCCTCCTCTGTCCTTTTTCCCTTTCAGTCGTCTCCCCGTAGGGCTCCTTCTTCTTGTGTGTTCCTTCTCTTTACTTTCCTCCTGACTTCCTGTCTCTCCCCTTTTGTTCTTGTCGCCCCCTTAGTAGGACCCCTTCTACGGGACCTCCTTAGGCTTCTCTCTTCCTTCTCCCCGTAGCACTTCTCTCAGGTATCTCTCCTTTAGGGCCCTCGTACGGGTCCTCTCTTTCGTCTCTTCTTTCTGTCTCCTCCCCACCCCCCTCCCCTCCCACCCGTCCTCCCCCCCCCCCCCCCCCCCCCCCCTCCGTTTTTTTTTTTTTTTTTTTTTTTTTGGTCATTGGGAGTGTTGTTAGCGCGCTCTCATCATGACCTCATATCTATCTTTTGCGTTAATGCTCTTATTTTTTGCCCTTTTTCTGTTGCGCCACCATAGCACCACCTACCTCCCTATTCTTTACCCAAATGTTTTAATGTATGCCTTGTTTTTACATTTACTCATTTATTCTGCATTGTACCCCCCCCCCCCCCCCTCGGTTTTTTTTTTTTTATTATTATTATTATAGGTACGAGTGTGCTTGTGTGGTTGTGTGTGTGCGTATTGGGTGTGTGTGTGTGTGTGTGGTTGTGTGTGTGTGTGTGTGTGTGTGTGTGTGTGTGTGGTTGTGCCTGTGCGCAAGAAGTTTTTTTTTTTCATGGGGGGGGGGGGGGGGGGGGGGGGGGGGGGCGAGCCCTGCAGCTCCTAGCTGCGTCTGGCTAGGTTTTTTTTTTTTTTTCTCGGGGTTCTCCCGTTTTTCCCCGTTTCTCTCACCCCTTGGTGCTTGGGTAGGGCAATCTACCCTAGGGTCAGACTTGGGTCGGGTTGCTTTAGGCGGCTGACCCCCCCCCTTCTCTGCCCCCCCCTGTCCCCTTGTCATTTACGATGCTTTTTGGTGCATATTGTATTTCATTTATTGTGTTTCTCTCTTGTTCATTTCTTTCATATGCAACACACCCACTACACACAATTACACACCCCTCCCCCCCCCTCTCACTCTCCTTCCCCTCCCTGTCCCTCTTCTCTCCTCTCTCCACTCTTCCTCTACTTTTTCAGTCTCTCTCTCTCTCTCTCTCTCTCTCTCTCTCTCCCCTCTCTCTCTTTCCCCCCCTCTCTCTCTCTCTGTCTCTGTCTCTCTCTCTCTCTCTCTCTTTCTCTCTCTCTCTCCCCTCTCTCTCTGTCTCTGTCTCTTCCCCCCCTCTCTCTCTCTCTGTCTCTCTCTCTCTCTCTCTCTCTCTCTCTCCCCTTTTCCTCCTCCTCGCTTCACTCTACCCTCTTTCCTCGTGCTCTTCCTCGAACACTACTCACCCTCTCTGCTCTTCCTCGAACACTACTCACCCTCTCTCTCCCACTGCCCCTCTTTCAACTTCATTCACCACTTTGGCTTCACAAGGGGAGTATTGTGCATGTTAATGTCTGTGCTGTTTTTATTGTCTTGTCGCTGAGGAAGGCTTATTGCCGAAAATTTCTTGTCTTGTTTTGTGTCGTTCATTAAAGTGCGTTACTTCACACTTTGTTTTGTGTGCTCTTTCTGCTTTTTCGTTATCTTCTATTGTTTCGATCAAATTGAGTTCCCCTGAAATCGGTTTCGGGTCCTATATTACTTTGATTTTATGTAAATAACCTTGCATTTCCTTTGATTTCCTTCTGTAAACTTTTTTCGCGATGATACTACCATCTTCAACGAAGATAAAAAAAAAAAAAAACTGATGTGGTGTGCACTTCCTCAAAGAATGATATATATAAGCTTGTCTCCTGGACGGAAGAAAATGATAATTATGGCAGTTTCACCCCATAAATCCTAAGTCATGCTGGTTAAAACTGAACAGAAACGATAGAACACTAAGAATAAATTACCGGAGTTAAAAGTTCATTACAAAATATTAGAAAAAGTGAGTTTTTACAAATACTAGAAGTTACTATAGATAACCTGGTCCAAACATATTTCTGTACTTTACAAAAGGCTTTCAAAAGAAAACAAAAACCAGTTGAAGAGAATAAAACATTTTCTTGTTCAACGCACACATCGAACAGATATTGATAATGCATCTCGCCGGTCAAAATTGCTTAAAACCTCTGGAGAACAGTTCAATGCTAATAATTCTTAAATCCTCTTTTCTTGTCCCTAGTGACTCCCTTTCCATCTTAAAGTCCGTTACAACAAAGCCGTTAGGAGTATAAACAATTTAAAACCCGCTCATCTCAACAAAAAATCCCATCATTGATATTCGCAACAAACGTAATATTTGCATTCCTCTCCCAAGAACCAATCTGTTTATGTCCTCCCTCATATATTCTAGATGTACGTGATAGAATGATATACCAGACCCATCAAACGCAAACCAAGCTTATTGTCATTCAGGGAGGCATACCACACGCATTTAATAGAACAATTTTAAGTAAAAACGCGGAATATAGTTATTGCATAACAGCCTCAGCCTAATGGGTCTAAGTAATTATGCATATTCATTTGAGTTGAATTGATCATGTGCTTGTGCTGTGAGTGTTTGGTGCTATTGTGTGGTGTTTGTGTGGAAAAAGGTGGTTTGGATTTATGAACATTTGTGAATGAAGATGTGCGCGTACATGTCCACACGCGCTGTGTGTGTGTGTGTGTGTGTGTGTGTGTGTGTGTGTGTGTGTGTGTGTGTGTGTGTGTGTGCCCACGCGCGTTATCCCCCCCTCCCTCCCCCCCCTTGAACTTATAGTATTCGTAAATTGTAACCTACTCTTGTTTGCTCAGTACTAGCTTTATTTCATTATGTTTTGTCATTATTAATAGCTGTGTTTGTTGTTTCCTGCTCGTTAGTCATGTATATGCTCATTTGATTTGATGTCATTTGTCGCTGTAGTTGTTCTTGAGGGCCTTGTGTCAAAAAGTGTTAGCTTCTCCATTTCATCCTCAATGAAAAAAATACATGTATTTGTGTGCGTATTGTCACAGTGTGTGTGTGTGTGTGTGTGTGTGTGTGTGTGTGTGTGTGTGTGTGTGTGTGTGTGTGTAAAACATGTGAATTTTTACATTCTTCCTCTCTCTCTCTCTGTAGCAAACTTGTAACTTTTTTTACCCTCTCTCTCTCTCTCTCTCTCCCTCCCTCTCTTGCACTCGACCCCTTGTGTATAAAAAACTAACATATTAATTCCTAGTAGATACACTTTTCTAGTGCCGCTGGAAATATTTCTTTTCTCTCTCTCTCTCTCTCTCTCTCTCTCTCTCTCTCTCTCTCTCTCTCTCTCGGTTCTTTCTTCTTGTCTCTACTTTTTTCCTTCTTTCAGTCACCTTCCCTCTTCTCCTTTTCTTTCTATATTTCTTATTTTCCTTTTTGTCTCCATTTCAGCTTTACATCTTTTATACTAGTCTTTTGGTTTCAAGGACTGACGTAATTCGAAATTACAAAATCGGAGTGGATTTGCAAATAGGTCTGGTGTTAATGTGATCTCAGCTCTGATATGGTATGAGGTCGCCAGAGCCAAAAATATGATTTGACGCTTTTGTGTGTCTTTTGGTTTTCTTTCCCCACATATTTCTTGTTTCCTTTCATTTTTCGAAAGGTTGTTTCCTCTCCTCTCTCTCTCTCTCTCTCTCTCTCTCTCTCTGTGTGTCTGCGTGCGTGCTCTCGTGTGTGCGTGCGTGCGTGCGTGCGTACGTGCATGCGTGCATGCGTGCGTGCGTGCGTGCGTGCGTGCGTGCGTGTGTGTGTGTGTGTGTGTGTGTGTGTGTGTGTGTGTGTGTGTGAGAGAGAGAGAGAGAGAGAGAGAGAGAGAGAGAGAGAGAGAGAGATGTTTATTTTCGGCTTTGTTATTATTTTTGTTTTTCTCCTTTTCTCTTCCCTCACAAATCCTACCTTTTTGCTTTCGTAATTTCCTTTTTTCGTTCATTCATTCATTGCTATTTTTCAATCATTCTTGCTTTCTTTCTATTATTCTCTTTTCTTCCAGTCAGTCTTCTCTGCTTCCGATATTTATTACCTTTTCATTTCTTCCTTACTAGCTCCCCCCCCCCCCACCTCTTTTTTTCTCTTTGTTCCTCTCTTTTCGTTTATTTCTATTTTTATGCTCGTATGGTTGCCTTTTCCCTCCTTTATTCCTTTCTTTCTTGGTTTGATGCTCATATTCACCTCCATGTGCTGTAGCAGCTAGGAGGGGACTGGTGGGGAGGGGGGGGGGGGGGGGGGGGGGGGGGGGGGGGGCTAATCTGACACTGTCCTTATTCCCTCAATGTGGCAACTCGCCACAGCCGTACAACGATGATGGCCATGTTTGTGTGGGACGCCGACAGGATTGGATATCACGACATCGGACTGTGAATTCGGTCCTCTGCCACAGAACAAAACGATGATGGCCATGTTGTGTGGGACGCCGGCAGGATTGGATATCACGATATCAGACTGTGAATTCGGTCCTCTGCCACAGAACCATCCGGCCCCTGAGGTTTGCGGGGAATAGGAATGTTATTTTTCTAGTCATGACCGATTGTGTCAAGCCTTTACCATAGGTACACTCGTTGATGACTGTTGGTTCCATTTCTTTTATGCTCTCTGCGAGGTTAATTAATACAACTGTTTTATAAATCGTTTTTTTCTCTCAGGGATGAGTTTGCAGAGGTTCTTAGAGGAAGGTGAGAGAAAGAAAGAGGGAGTGCTGTTGATTGTTTCATTTTCGAACACAAAGCGAATCTTGTGAATGAAGGTGTTTGAGAGTCGATAATTTGTTTGCATTCTCCTCCTCCTTCTTCTTCTTCGTTCATTCAGACAGGAACCCAGACGCACTGACGAAGGCTGCTGTACGGCGGAGGCCCTCTAGTGATCCATAAAGCTTTACCCGCATCGGTGTGTTGGCAGGTCAGGTTTCTGTCCTCAGCTTTTCATGTGTGGGGACAGTCCTGCAGGAAGTGTTCCACTGTCATTGGGACTGTAACGCATGGACATCCTGAAGACTCGCCAATGTGGAATTTTTTTTGAACATGTGATGTCTCAATCTGGAGTGCCCTGTCCTCAGTCTCACAATGATCACTTGGTCTGATCTGGGCAGTTGGTAGCATGCATCCCTCTTGTTGAAGTCTGGGCGCTGCTCAAGCCATCTTTTTTTTGCTTCTCCTTGATAGTGCTTTTGATTTCTTCAAAGGAGACTTTCCACTCCAGTTGGGGCTGCTGTCTTCCTTCCTTTGCCAGTTGCTCAGCTTCCTCATTGCCATGTATATTGCAATGAGAGGGTATCCACTGGATGACAGTGGATATCAGTGGGCTGCTGCAGCAGATGGTCAGGGCAGAGACCAGGGAGTTGAGTTTCTTGTTTCGAGGATTTTTTAACAGCCTGCAGTACTGGTAAAGCATCAGAGACGATGACGACTTTGATATGTATTGCCCCTCTGTTATCATACTGTTTATTCGACCAGGCAAGCCTGACTGATATCGCAGTTAACCCTCATATCTGGGGCGTTCCCCCTATCCGCCACATGAGGACCCGCCTGGTTGGGGGTGGTCGCCCCTGCTCCAGGAGTTTGCATTCGAGAAATATGATTTGGGATATGGGGGACCGGGTTGGATTTGAAGGTCAGCCAATAAACTGCAGTGGTTCACTAGATGTACTTATATCGCACGCCGTCCGACTGTATCGTTAAAAGAGCTTTTTATCTGTTTTGGTGGTCTGTACTATGTAAAAGCGTCACCCCTCCTCCCCCTTTCATTCCACCACCCACCAATTCACATCTCTCTCTCTCTCTCTCTCTCTCTCTCTCTCTCTCTCTCTCTCTCTCTCTCTCTCTCTCTCTCTCTCTCGATCGTGCGCGCGCGCACACACTCATACACACAATTCACGTTCGCATGCACACATGCACACACAAGCACAAAGGGAAGGACGGAAGACGGGGGTG
>JADBJO010002079.1:312364-344762 GCA_016801955.1 Conus betulinus
TTTGTAGAGGTTTGTCGTGTGTCTTAATAGGTATGGCCAAAGAACGTCAAAACAAGGTACCCAAACAAATCTTCTTATCACTACAGGAAAAATGACAATAGAGAGGAGAAGCGACACTACGTTCACAGCTGGGAGCGACGATGGCAATCTTTCTATTTGTGATCAGTTAAAAAACACAGAACAAAAGCTCTGCTCGCAAATACATGTTGTGCAAGATAACATCAAAGACAGTGAAAACAAACATCAGAACCTACATTTCTGACCAGTTTGAAAAGTTGCGGGGAGAATTTCATGATCTGCAACAAGAAAACAGTTTATTAAAGGAAAAGCTAGAGGAGATAGAAGATCAAGTAGAAGATCTGCAAGACGAGGTTGCTGGGTCTGAAGAAATCGCTTGTCAGTGAACGAGAAGAACGAAACAATCTGGAACAATACCAGAGAAGAGATTAGGTGCGTTTCTTGGGTGTTGGTCCGGAAAAGGGCGGAAACCCTGGCAGAATGTGAACAGAAGATATCAACAATTGTCCGTGACAAACTAGGGTTGCCAAACATATAGCATTCAGACATTAGCATCGCTCATCGGGTAGGTGCAAGGAGAGAGAGGCCCAATCTATCATTGTGAAGTTAGTCACACGGAAGCACAAGTCAGAAGTCATTTTCAAACGACGACTTCTGAAAGGATCCGGCATCAGTATTGTGGAAGACCTCACTACCACAAACATGAACCGCCTTTCAAAAGTGAAGAACGACCCCTGTGTGAAGACATGCTGGACAAAGGAGGGGAACATCTTCGCCCTGCTGACCAATGGCAACAAGGTACAAATCCACAACGGTGACCTGGAAATGATCAGCAAGGCAGCCAAGGACATCAGAACCTCAGACATGGATATGTCTGCGGTACCCCATTCCCCCCACCAAGGACCATTCAACTGAATGTCCTCCTGCCTGTCAGCAAACGAGGCTTCCAGCACGCCGAAGGTCCCCCAGATACAACAGGCCTACGGCAAATCAGCAGTCCTGTGGCCCCGATTCCCGAACATTGCAGAGGGCAGGGGACGTGCAGTTACCAGAGATAACCAGGACAGATCCAGTCGTGTCAAAGACAGTCCCTCTCGTCACACCCAAGGGGAAAAGCAAATCTCTGCTGATTCAGATGAACCAGATACCCAACAAAACACAACCAGGGTAAAGAGTCGTCATAATAGTAAAACTGTGAGTGTCAAAGACATTTTTTTTTTTTTTTTTGAAGGAAGGGCAAGGGGAAATATACTGCGTGAGAGGGGAGGGGGGGGGGGGGGGGGGGGGGGGGGGGGGGGGGGGGGGGGTGACTGAGCCCTTCTCGTCCTTGTTTGCAGGAACAAGCATTTGTGTGAACACGATTTACACTCATAAACGAAGATAACAAACCTACATCATTCAAACATTATTAGAGACAGAGATAAATGCAGAGATAATGTTAACTAAGCAAATGACAGGTATGGTTATAAGAACAGTGACTGAGAGGGCTGAGAGAGAGTGGGAGGGAGGCATGGGGAGGTGGGAGGGGGGGGGAGGAGACTAATGGGGAGGGGGGGGGGGGTTGTAAATGGAAATCAAAACAATCACGTTATTATTACTATTATGATTATTATCATTGTGGTGGTGATGACGAGTATTGTATTAGCCTTTTTATTAGGTTTGAGCCATTACTCTCGCTCTCTGTTTTTGTTTTGTTTTTTGTTTTCTTTTTTTTAAATTTTTCAGCATAACATAATCCGTTCACCCACCCTGTTGTATAGAAATTTCAGACAATCCGGCTTGAGAGGAGAGGGGAGTGAGCGGGAGTGGATGGGGAGGGAGGGCAGAAAATAGTTGGAGAAACTCAGCCCTCTCTCTCTCTCTCTCTCGTTTTTTTTTAAATTCTTCAGCATAACATAATCCGTTCCACCTACTCTGTTGAATAGAAATTTTAGATAATCCAGCTTGAAAGGAGAGGGGAGTGGAGGGAGGGCAGAAAATAGTTGGAGAAACTCAGCCCGCACATTATGACTGTTAAGTTGTGTTCACTTATCCAAAATGTGGGTCATACATTGATTCTAACAAAAAAGTTGGAAGATTACGGAGGTGGAAGAGTGGGAAAATCCACAAAATGGGGGAGGGAGGAGGTGGCCATGGGGGGAGAGAAATGGATATCAGGTGAAAAAGGCAAGATGTCCATATGAATCCATAAAATGTGAAGTATTATATTGAGATATAACAACTAACAAATGTGTAAGTTTTTCTTTCTTCACGCCCACAAAACATGGTCTTGGAAAAGATCGCGCGGGTCACTTTGGGTGTTGATTTTGATTGTAACCTAAAATATGTGTACTCAGTGTGTGTGTGTGTCCGCGCGTATGTGTGTGTGTGTGTGCGCGCGCGCGTGTTGCGTGTGTGTGTGTGTGTGTGTGTGTGGTGTGTGTGTGTGTGTGTGTGTGTGTGTGTGTGTGTGTGTGTGTGTGTGTGTGTGTGTGTGTACAGAGCGTTATTACCGTCGTCATCATCGCCATTTTTCTGCCTCCGCCTCTTTCTTCTTTTTCCTTCTTCTTCTTCTTCCTCTTCTCTTCTTCTTCTTCTTCTTCTCTTCTTCTTCTTCTTCTTCTTCTTCTTCTTCTTCTTCTTCGTCTTCTTCTTCTTTGTCTTCTTTTTCGTGTGCTATACTACTGTTGTGGTTATTATTGTTATCGTTATTGGGGTTTCATTACCCTTAAGCATGTTGAGATGCAAGTGCCGACGACTCAAGTACCCGTGGAGAAAAGATTTTGCTATACATGTTTATGTGGATTTTTTTGCTTTTCATGTTCGAGCAAGTGTTCTCTCTCTCTCTCTCTCTCTCTCTCTCTCTCTCTCTCTCTCTCTCGTCTCTCTCTCTCTCTCTCTCTCGCTTGTCTCTGGACTCATGTACAAATGTGTAAAATTATATGCCTTTTGATGTGAATTTGTCTTTGGGAATAGTAGACATGTGCATGTGTATATGGTAGTGTTTACAACAACCATGCATCAATCTATGTGCCTTTTGATGGAATGTCATGAACTGAAGGAGAGGGAGGGGAGGGGGGGGGGGGGGGGTGGGGGTGTATTTGCAAGGAGAGGAGAGATTTTTGCAATGTTTTATTGTTGTTAATTTTGTAATTATTATATTATTGTTATTATTACTACTACTACTACTACTACTACTACTACTACTACTACTACTACTACTACCACCACCAATGATTACTATTATCCTTTAGACATACCTTGTGTAAGCTGATACTCCTGACATGCACAATTATGGGGGAAGTTTAATCTTGTCTGTTTCTTTCTCTTCATTTTCCCCCCCATCAGAGTTAAAAACACTCCCCCTCCCCCCCCCCCCCAGTCCCCCTCTACGTCCCACCTCCACGTGGATAGTTGATTGATATAATATAAAGTTTGTTTATAGAATTATATCTATAAGCATCCTTTTTTCAATTATGAAGTTCATTATTGTATCTGGTGGGTGTGATCCAAGTGGATATTGAAAATGGAGGGTGGGTGTTGGTGAGGGGGAGAGGAAAAGCTTAAGGAAGGTGGCAACGATGGAGAGCGAGACTTCGGATGGTAGGGGTGTGTGTCGTAGGAAGTCGTCATTCAACAAAAACACTGGTAAAGGAGGCAGGGAGGCGGGGAAAGGGGGGGGGGGGGGGGATAGGTGAACGGCGAAAGGGCAGGGTTACACCAGAATGCAACCGTTTTTTTTTTCAGCAAGGAAAAAAAAACTATCACGTGTCCATGTCTGCATGTCACGAGCGACGTTCACGAGTAAAGCATGAACGAGAAAAGGAAAGATCGCGGTGAGAATGCGAGAGAGTGTGTAAAGATTAGTCCGACTAGCCGGTGGCCAATTTTGGTTTGAAAAGGAAACATCAGTTTTCGTCAGTAAACAAACCATTCCACGATGACTAGCATAACAATTTGTTCACTAAACAGCAAGGGTCTGGGTAAATATGAAAAAAGAAAGGATGTCTTTCAGTACTTACGAGGCAAAAAAAAAAAAAAAAAAACAAAAAAAAAACCTCAATATACTTTTTACAGAACACGCATTTTATTAAAAAAACTAAAACTTCAAATCCGTGCTGAATGGGGATATGAGTGTCTGTTTTCATCAAATAATAGTAGATCACGAGATGTAAGTATTCTCTTCAAGAACAATTTCGATTTTAAGATAGAAAAAACAATAAAAGACAGTGAAGGTAATTCTATAATTTCGATTATTAAGACACTGGATAAACAGATTACGTTAGTGAATATATATGGTCCAAACAAAGACGATCCAGATTTTTATAAAAGTATCCAAAAGAAAATAGAAGAATTATGTGTTACAAATGTAGTATTTGCAGGAGACTGGAACGTTGTGCTTAACCCAATTTTAGATTTTTATAATTACAAGCATATTAATAACATTAATGCTAGTGATACAGTATTACGAATGATTCCGATTTAGAGCTGGTAGATATCTGGCGCGAACTCAACCCAGAAACTACTCATTTAAACCTGGAGAAGAATGCCACCGTTTCAACAAAGTCGTTTGGATTTATTTCTAGTTTCCGACTCGTTGCTCAGTAACGTAAAAAATGCTGATATTCTCGTTGGATACAGGAGTGCTCATTCAATAATGACCTTAGAATTGAACTTTAAGAAAGAAGAAAAAAAGAACATGTTTTGGAAATTTAATACATCCTTACTGAAAGATCTCAACTATGTAGAAATTAATAATGAAATAATCGAAATAGTGAAAGAACAGTATGCAGTGTTACCGTAAGCAAAAACAAAAATTATGGACATTCCGAACAGCGAAATACAATTTACAATATCAGTCCAGTTGTTCCTAGACACTTTACTAATGGAAATCAGAGCAAAAACAATACATATTCAATAAAAAAAAAGAAAAGGGAACTTAACGCGAAAGAGCAAGAGTTAGACCACGAAATACAAGAACGGGAAAAAGATAGCTTCAAAAGTAAAAGTGACTTAATGCTCTTACAAGAAAAGAAGAAAACAATTGTTAGAAATCAGAAAAATAAAAATGGACGGTATAATCTTTGCGCTCCAAAGCGAATTGGGTATCTGATGGAGAAAAAAGTAAATAGATACTTTTATTCCCTTGAGAAAAGACACTTTGTGAACAAACAAATGTTTAAACTTGTAACACATGGAGACCGGACACTTTCAGAAACAGACAAGATTTTGGAAGAAACTAAAACATTCTATTAAGAATTATATAAAGAAAGACAACCCCCCAAATGTTGACTTAGAACAATATATCATAACTTACCAAAACTAGCTCAATTAGAATCTGATAAACTGGAAGGGTATTATATCTAAAGAAGAAGCAACGATAGCTTAAAGCATATGAAAAATTATAAAAGTCCGGGAACTGACCGGATGACTGTTAATTTTTTCAAAACTTTTCTGGAAGCATTTGGGCGATTTTGTAGTCAGGTCCATTAACGAAGGTTTCTGTAACGGTAAAAAATGTCCATAACACAAAGGGAAGGAATCATAATATGTTTTAAATTTAACATATAAGATCGGGTCAACATGTATAGCAAATAGAATAATGACAGTGCTTCCAAAGTTAATAAATGAAGATCAGACCAGGTTTATAAAAGACAGATACATCGGAGATAATTTGAGAATAGCCTACGACATGATGCACTATTTAGAAAAGAAGAATTTGCCTGGACTGCTTGTATCAATTGATTTCGAAAAAGCGTTTGATTCAGTGAGCTGGAAGCTCATAGAAAAAAAAAAAAACTCTTAAAGCATTTTGTTTTGGTAAAGACCTCTGGAACTGGATTTATGTCTTTTATTGCAATATAAAATCTTATTTAACAGTTAACGGAAAAGTTTTGCAAAGCTTTGATGTTAAAAAAGGACGTCGTCAAGGCGACCCAGTCTCCCCCTATCTATTTATTTTGTGTGCTGAAATTCTAGCATGATAAAATAAAAGATCAAGAAATAAAAGGTATAGTTATTTCGAACACACAGTTTTTAAAATAAATGAGTTTGCTGATGACACGACGTTTATTCTACATGGAGACAGGAAGTCGTATGAAAAAGTCTTTGAAATATTAAACGAGTTTGACACAAATTTCAGGATTAAAACTTAATTTTTGAAAAAAAACAATGAATGTTGGTTAGGAAAAAAAAAAAAAAAAATCACCTGAAAAATACTAACCACATAAGCATATGTAATGGAACCCCCCAGAAAATTCAAAATCCTAGGACTTTGTTTCTCAAACAATTTAACAGATCTAACGGAAATTAATGTAGTGGACAAACTTTTAGAAGTAAAACTTCTATTTAAAATTTGGGCAAAAGGATTGTGTACTCCACTAGGCAGAGTTGCAATACTGAAGTTTCTATTTTTTTCAAAGTTAGTTTATTTATGGATTTTATGACCTAACCCACCAGATGTTGAGATTAAATCACTACAAAAGATGTGTGTTTGATTTCATATGGAACAACAAACCAACAAAAGTAAGAAAAAACATATTCCACGTACGACATTGAACAGTAGGACTAGGAATCCTGGACATAAAAACTTTTACAAAGTCATTAAAACTAGCATCGATAAGAAAGCTGGATCTCAAAAATGGAAAATAGTACTTCAGACGCTATGTCCAGAAGTAAACAATCTCAGTAGTTCTGGAGCAAAACGCTACACCAACAGCCGATGTAATTTTTTCTGGAGAGATGTATTTTTAGCATTCGCAGATCTAAATACTAATATCGATTTAAATGAAAGCAAAGAAATTGTCTCTGAACCTACATTTTACAACGAGAAATTTAAAATCGACCAAACACATTTCTTCTGGAAGAATTGGGCACATAACAATGTTTTCCTTGTAAAAGATATTCTAAAAGTGAAAGTGGTGATTTTTTAAGCTGGGGGGGGGGGGGGGGGGGGGGGGGGGGGGGGTCTGCAGAAAATATGAAATAAATGTGAACAATCTACGTATTGTCAGTTGTTTACAAGCAATAAAAGAATACATGAGAATAAGAGTTATCAAAATAGACAGCAACGTTAGAATCAACGTCCAAAAGCACTTCAAATAGTACGCAGTGTAAAAGAAAAGGTTCAAGATTATACTATAATCATCGTCTAAAAATTCAGACAATTTTAAAAAAAAATATAAAACCTTTAAGAACTGGGAGAAAAAAATTATACTTCTGTCGACTGGAACGTGGTTTTAAAGTTGGCTGATAAAATAAAAGAAATAAAACTGAAATGGTTTCAGTTGAGAATTTCTCAGGGAATCCTTGTTACAAATGTTGTTTTGAAACAAATGGGGGTAACTAAAAATGATAGATGTACCTTTTGCATGAGCGAACGAGATTCTGTCCACCACTACTTATGGCTATGTACTTACTCTAAAACTTTCTGGCAAAATCTGGAAATGTTACTTAAACAGAACACCGCACACCATGTGCGCATGTCATTTAACGTTGAACTAATATTGTTTGGCACTGATGGAATAACTCAAACGGACGAAATATTCAATATTATTATAATATGGGCAAAATATTTCATCTACAAATGTAGATTTAATCAAAGTAAGCCTAGACTAAATTTTTTCATAGAAGATTTGAAAAGAAAACTATCGTATTAAAAAATCATATAGCTCCGAAATGCGCCTGTTGGAGATTGAAAACAGAACAAGGATGGGATGTGTGAAGACTCATCTGAATGAACAGCAGTGCACTGCATCAGCAGATAAGACGTCAAAAGACCAAGGCCAGGATTTAAAACCACAGTGCCAAGGACATCCACGCTGTTGGTTCGGATGAGGAATTTGCACAGGCCCTCGATGCCAGGCGCCTGAAATCAACCCTGCCATGAACAAACGAACTGAAGATTGGGAGAAAATGGATGCAAAAATCGTCCAAAGACTCGATGCCTGATAGGGAAAAAGCACCCTGGAACACAAACCTAGCCACATATGGGGACATTGTGTATGCCACATGTAGAGACGCCTATGGAGCAAAACTACTCAAAGAGAAAACACCTCCAAAGAAATCCAGACGCCAAGAAGAGATGGACAAGATCAGGGTCCAAAAGAAAAACCTCAAGAAGCAAATGAAGACCGCGATGCCAGCTGAAAAACAAGGCTTGGAAAAAACTCTGGAAAGCCCTGAAAGCAAAACACAGCGCCCTCAGCAAAGCGAATCTGCGAGGAAGAGCAAAAAGAAGACGCAAGAGCGATTTTTTCAGAGACCCCTTCCAGTTTGCCAGAACACTGTTTGAGCACCAAAATCTGGGACCCTAAGTGTGGACAAAGGAGTTCTCTTGAGCAGCATCTGAGGAAAACATATTCTGACTCACAGAGCAAAACGCCACTCGACATTCAAGGTCTGGTGTGGCCAACCAATCCTGAGGAACAGTCAATGGACAAGCCTCCAACGTTGGTGGAAATCAAGAAGGTGGTCGACAAAGCCAGAGCCAAATCATCACCAGGGCCAAATGGAGTACCTTACAAGCTGTACAAGAAATGTCCCAAGGTGCTGGAGTGGCTCCACAGGCTGCTGCGATCAACTTGTAAAAACCAGAAGATCAGCGGCCAGTGGATGACAGCAGATGGTGTGTACATCCCCAAAGAGCAAAACTCAAGTGACATCAGCCAGGTCAGGCCAATATCACTACTGAACGTTGAAGGGAAATCTTCTTCTCTGTCATGGCAGCAAGGCTGACCAAGTACCTCATGGAAAAACAAGTACTTGGATGTGTCAGTCCAGAAAGGTGGCATCCAGGCGTGGCTGGCTGTGTGTAGAACACGCCACAATGATCTGGGACGCAATCCAAAGAGCAAAAAACAGAAAAGAGAGACCTGGACGTAGTGTGGCTTGATCTGGCAAACGCATATATGGATCTGTACCCCATGAGATGATACAGTTAGCTCTTGAGATGTACCATGCGCCAAAGAACATCTGCGACATGCTCAAGAAGTACTTCAATGGCTTCTCAATGCGGTTCTCTACCAAGGAGTACACAACAGATTGGATCAACTTGGAAGTGGGCATTGCAAGGGGCTGTGCTTGAGATATACCATGTGCCCCAAGAACATCTGCGACATGCTCAAGAAGTACTTCAATGGCTTCTCAATGCGGTCTCTACCAAGGAGTACACACAACGATTGGATCAACTTGGAAGTGGGCATTGCAATGGGCTGTGCAATTTCCCCAATACTGTCCGTGTTGGCAATGGAAGTCATCTTGAAAAGCAGCAACAAGCAACGCAAGACAAACAGACCTTGGCGATGGATACAAGATCCCCAATCTCAAGGCCATCATGGATGACACTACAGTGATTTCATCCAGAGAAGACGAGAGACACATCATGTGCTGGAGAGGCTGGACGACATAGTTGCCTCGTCCAGAATGAAGTTCAAGCCAAAATCAATCACGGAGGCTCTCAACTGAGGAAAGGAAAAAAGTGGCCGAATCTGTGGTCTTCAGTGTTGCCAAACCAGGCCATTCCAACAGTCACAAGAATAGCCAGTCAAGAGCCTTGGGAAAATGGGTATGATGATACGCTGAAAAGACACACAAAGAGCAAAAGAAACCAAAACAGATGTTGGAAAAAAGGCTGGGAGACCATTGCCCAGTGTGGGCTCCCTGGCAAATACAAGGTCTGGTGTCTGCAGTTCATGCTGATACCAAAGCTCCTATGGCCTCTCTGATGATATACGACATCTGCACCAGCATAGTGGAGGCAATGGAAGCCAAAATCAACAAGTTCACAAGGAAATGGCTTGGTGTCCCACCCTGTCTGACTGACATAGCGCTGTACTGTCGCCAAGCAAAGCTGAAACTACCACTGAAATCCATCCTGGAGGAATACAAAGCAGGGAAGATCAGACTTCAAAGCATGCTGGAGGACTCAGGAGACAAGGTGGTAGAAGCAATCAAGTGGAGACAGGCAGAAAATGGAAAGTTCAAGAGGCGATGGATTCTGCAAAAAGAAGTCTCAAGATCAGAGAGAAATAACAGGACACACACAGACCAACAGACAAGGGCGGGGGTGACCAAAACTGAATGGTGGTCAAAGGCCAAAGGAAAAAGCCAAAAAAGACATGATGATTCAGGAGATGAGAAAAGAGAAGAAGACCAAAAAAAAGACTCCAAAAAGCAGTCCAGCAGAGCTAGCAAGGGCAATGGACAACGTGGGAGAATGCACTCCAAAGAAGTCTCACTTGGAATGACATTTGGCACATGGCCCCTCTCAGGATCAGCTTCATTCTCAGATCTGCATATGACCTTCTGCCCTCAAATGCAAACCTGGTGAAGTGGGGAGAAAAACAGATGATCCTCCTTCATGCCCCCATCTGCCATGAAAAAACAAACAGTGGAGCATGTCCTAAGCTCATGTAAAGTAGCCCTGGCTCAAGGATGGTACACATGGAGGCACAACCAAGTGCTCAAAGAGATTGTACAAGTAGTCTGGGCTAGTACCAACACCACAAAAAAAGGGGAAAAAATCAGGACTCCAAAAGCACCCGCAAACATTCTTCACGGCAGGAGGCAGCGAATCATGGCCAAGAACAACAGTGCCACTCGAACATGCAGGCAGAGTCTGCTGGACGGGGCAGATGACTGGGAGTGCACTGCAGACCTCCCAGAATGGAAGAGTCACCCAGAGATCATCAGCAAGAGTGGCATGAGACCAGACATAGTAGTCCACTCTCAGTCAACCAAGCAGCTGATCATGATCGAGCTCACGGTGCCATATGAGAACAGAATGGAGGCAGCTCAAATCTACAAGACTGAAAAGTATTGCTGATCTGGCAAACAGCCTGAGGAGAGAAGGCTATCAGGTCAAAGTCCTCACTGCAGAAATTGGAGCTAGGGGGTTTGTAGTCCCAGTGGCCCAGTGGTTAGAGAGTGCGAGTCATTAAGTGGAAAATGAGCATGTCCAGAGGGTTATGGGTTCGAATCCCAGCCATGGCTCGTCCCAAGATGGGAAAAAAAGGGGCAGCAGAGGGACATCCGGAGTCATGAACCGGGTGTGGCCCAACCACCTAGAGTGTCAGGAGATACGGGCCGAAAACACTTGCTTGAAGGGGGCTTCTCTTCTGAGGACTCTTTGCTGCCACGCTCTCCACGAGTTTTCTTTCTACTGAAAGAAAATGGGGCCTCTTCATTCAGGTCTGCTTGAGGAGTAAATGCCAAATTCTTTATAAATATGCCTTAAAAAAATTGGAAATCGTCACAGAGCCAAGGTTGTTGTCCATTTTTTAAAAAACATGTATATTGACTTATTTATGCCAGTAATATTCAGCAATTATATATAAGCGGTACACGTAAGAAACAACAACTTCAACTTAATGCTCCTGGTATTCTTTTTTTCTTTTTTCTTTCCATGATGTTTCCTAAATTCTAGGTAAAAACCGGCAAGAAATAGTCAGACATCCATAAGCATTGTAAAAGGTGGGGAAGGGGGTGCATATGAAGAGGGAGTGGGATTAAAGAGAGAATGAGACTTAGAGTGAAGTTTGAGTATAAAAGGAAGGGGAGGGAGAGGTGGAGGGAGGAGAGGAGAGGGGAGGAGGGAGGGAGGAAAGAGGAGGGAGAAGAAAGAAAGAGAAGAGAAGGGGAAAAAAACTTGTGAAAATATAAACTGAAATTAATTGAAATGATGAAATGATGTATCAAAAGCAATGTATGGTGACTATTGTTTTTCTGTTCATATCATTGACATTATCAGCTATGTTCAATTCCATATTCGTGGAAATTTCTGGAATATGCACTTGCGTTATGTGCTAAGAACTTTTTCATCATATGATTCTTTAGCTACCAGCTTTCATTATCCTCATCATACTCACCTGACAGTTTCCTTACTTTTAGCCAGCCGTGGCTTTCAGTTGATAATGACATAACACACCTCTGTGTCTTTGACAAAAAACTATGAGACATGGCTTCTCTGCAGAGCCTCGCTGTCACTATAGCGCCATCGACCGGTCGATTCTACTCTCCGTGCTTCAAACACAGACACCCCATCTTCTACAGTCAATTTAACAATTCTACCCGAGCATCCAGCCCACCGCCCGGCATGCATGCATACTGCCCAGGTCTGGTTTTTTTTTTTTTCCAACAGCGAGAGCTCATTCTACCAACCCCCCCCCCCCGCTCTGGAACCCTAGAGTCCCATGGGCTAGCCTGCTTTTACCCCCCGGGTATCATTCCAGGAATAGCTGGAATTTACCCACCCTAGTTGGAACTGACCCCCTCTGGGGTAAGCTTGGGGGGTGGCTAGCCTGGATTACACACCCTACCTCCCCCCCCACACTTGCCAAACACCACACCCCATATTCATCAAACACACGCAGACTTTTTTGCCTTTGAAGGTAAATATGGGCTAGCCTGTATTACACCCTACACCCCACCCTCTGATCCCCTGCCTCTCCCCAATCTATGTGAAAATATAACTTTTTAGAGTTTAGAATACTTATTGCTTGCCCGGACCCAAAAAACTTTCCCTGTTGTATTTGCTGACGCCAGATTATTAAATCGAGGGGGACAATCGATAAAAAAGAAATAAAATCCATGTATCCTGTCCTTGATCTCAACACAATGCACAATTCATTTTTCGTCATTTTACAGTCTCGTTAGTGTACGAAAAAGGTGTAGATCTGCAAAATATCCTTCTCTCCAACTGCAATCACAATCCAAACCGGGTAAGCTCATTCGAGCCTGTAATCTATGGCTAGCCTGCAATCGACAACCCACCCCTCCATGATCTCAACTATGCAATCAAGCATTGACAAACCCCCACCCCTCCACCGCCCCTCAACTATGCACTCAAGCATTGACATTCCCACCCCTCCACCGCTCAACTATGCAATCAAGCAAATTGACACCCACCCCTCGCCAACCGCTCAACTATGGCAATCAAGCATTGACACCCCACCCCTCCACATCCTCAAACTATGCGGTCGAACCATCGACACACCCACCCCCCGCCCACCAGCTCAATACTATGCAATCAGCATGGACACACCCACCCCTCCACCGCTCAACTATGCAACAATAGCATTGACCACCCCCCCCCTCCACTGCTCAACCCGTCATGCGGTCGAGCCGACCGACACCCCCACCCCTCCACCGCTCAACTATGCAATCAAGCCTCAACAACCCACCCCTCCACCGCTGAATTATGCAATCAACCGAAGTTAAGAGGGAGGGCTAGCGACTACGCCACCCGTGCGTCGCAGTGATTAGCGTCGCAGACTCTGCGCCGCAGGGAGGTCCAGGGTTCACCATCCCATCAGAGGCATTGGTGGGTATTTCTACTCTTGAACGCTCCTACCCAGAATGAGCGTACCTTGGCTTAATGGGGAAAAGACTGGGGACCACACAGTGGGTTTATCAACACTTTACGGGTTGTGAATGAGAGTGTTGCTCTAATACTTGACCAACACTGCGGTGTCTGTAGTTATCTGGCCTGGTTTTGAAGCTTCGGGGAGATATATGACAGTAAGCGTAGAGTGCAGCCCAGGCAAGTAGTCTCATTATAGCGAAATGGACCTCCATAGCATCATCTACACCATCCTTATCCTCATCCCTCAGACAGTTAAAAGCAGTCTAAACGAGGAACGCCACCACAGAACTCAGAGAGCTCTGCAACCTCCGCCAAGGCAGAGCATTACCCCTTACGGCATTGTCAAATACTGTGTATTACGACATTCAGTACTACTACATCGCGCACGTTTGACACCCACTGCAGTCTGTACACCTCCAGAACAGATTCTCACACAGCTTTATTCATTTTTCTTGACAAGTTAGGGGCGTGGACATCATTCACAAAAGAATATCAATCTCTGTCTCTCTGCGCTGTGTCTGTCTGATCTGTCTGTCTCCTGTCATCTTTCTCATTCTCTCTCTCTCTCTCAACACACCACACACACACAACACACAACACACACACACACACACACACACACACACACACACACAGAGTTACAACTAATTGTAGTACACTTTTTAAACCACGAAAATTTGTACTGCCCTGAATGATTTTATATAATTACTTTTCCTGTTTCGGTAAAGGCAACAGAAAAATATGGAATAGCATTACACTCAATAGTTAATCTTGCTTCACAATCACACAAAAAATGTGAAAAAAAGCACACAATTTTCAACAAATCGGTTGGTTAGCTTTTAAAATTGTCGTGCTTGTGGGTAAATAAATAGTATAACCCTTAACTTACAAAAAAAAAAAAAAAAAAAAAAAGTTCACCTGGACTTATAAACGATAATTTGCATAAAGAAGAAAAAAAGCTCACCACAAATACAGAAACACCTTGATCGTCTTTCTTTTGTTAATGTTTTGTTTATCATGCCTTTCAACCGAACATTTGAAAACGGAATATATCTAAGCTATTTCATTCCATTTAACGATTAAAAAAAGCTGGAAAGGAACCTCTTACACTATCTCTGGCTTATTTGGCCGTAGATGCGATATATATGTCCCCAAACTGCATCCCAAGATTACACATTTTTAACAAATAGGCTACTTGCTATCGCCTTTGGTTATGTTTTCTGCGCGAAAGTAAATCATATGTGTATTTTTTACTAAAAAAAAAATATTAAGAAGAAGTACAGGATCCATGCCATGATTTCCTTCAGTCCTAATCATTTATTTAACTGTATGTTGGACAATAATCTCTCTGATTCCTGAATGAGATATTAAAACCGCGCGCATACACATGCGTTTTAAAAAAATAGATTTCTTTATGTCTAGATTTAGGTCTATCCAAAATTTAAAAACAGCAGTACATCTACATATCCTTTTTAAATTTTATAAACTGGGAATTGGGGAGGAGAAATCTAGAAACACGAACCGTCTACCATTCACCGGAGACGTAGAAAAGCGCGCACGTAAATGCATTCTTGTACCTCAGAATATGTAATAAACTCTCGCCTTTTAACTTTATTATGAATATTACCCGAAGAGATGACAGACAAACCAACGAAAAAACGTGTCTTGCTGCTCAGAAACAAAAGCGCTAAATAAACCAAACAAAAGTTAAAAATGGTAAGAACTCGAAACAAAACACTAAATGTACTTGAACTTTGTTATGAATTTATACTAGAAAAGACTGAAGACAAAACACCTACACATAACTGATCTTGGCTCAGAAACAAAAACGTCTAAATATCAAAAAACAAAAAAGAAAACAAAAAAGGTAGAACTCGAACAAAACAATAAAATGTACCTTGAACTTTCTTAAGAATTTCTGTACTAGAAAAGTGCGAAGACAAAACACCTGCCATAACGTATCTGGATATCAGAAACAATACGTCTAAAATATGCAACTTTAACGAGGTCTAACAACGAATCAAAACACCCATCAAATATACAAAACTTACAGACAAAGAAAGACAAAAGCCAAACAGAAAAAGAAAAGAGATCTTGAAGGAAAAAGAAAAAACGAAAGAATCGCGTGCGCGTAGGAAAACTGAACATTAAAAGAAAACACACGCCTTGTTCCGATCTACCCAAGACTATCTGCAAAGGTAGAAACAAGTTGAGCAGTTTAAAATTTAAACTAAATGCTCTTTGTAATTCAATGCCCAGAGGTAGAAATCGATTGTGTGCTAAACAATCAATTTTACAAACTTTGTTTTTTTTTTTTTTTTTTTTTGCTCGTCCCAAACTCCTGGCGACACCTCAGAGGCACAGTCTGAACCAACGCGCCCTAATTCCGACCACCGTCAACACAGCCACAGGCCCGGTGGGCCCGCCACAGCCCCGGCACCGGCAATCCACAGGGAGCAGTCAATGTCAAGTCGTCATCAAGAGGCAAACCCACGGAGGATGACACTTGCACTGCTGCCCGATTTCACTTCTGTCAGTGGTGTTACAGTGGCGCCTGTTCTGATCTAACATACGCAAGGGACCGCCACCTAACGTAAGCCCCCTTACTGACGACAATAATTGCCCTTCAGTCGCTGGAGCCGGCGTGAGTGAGCTCTCCCCTCCGGCGGGCGCCACCACGTCCGTCCAACGATCCGTACCACCCATGGACTCGCGATACACGGTGGCCCGCGACGGAACCAAACCAAAGGCCCCAGACGTGGAGAGGACGATCGAAATTGAGGTCACCATGAGAGCAGGGGCATGAAGGGCCACAGAATTTGAGACTTTTTTTTATGATGCTGACACGATGAGAATGAGGATGATTAAGATGATGCTAACAGATTTCCATTTCGGTCCGAGACTAACATGACAGGGCTGTACTCTACGCTTCCTTTCATAATATATCCCGGCGTCAACCAGGCCCGAGAGATACAGACATCTGCAGTGTTGGTCAGGAAATTTGAGCAACACTCTCAGAAAACGCATACATAAGTGGATGAAACTCGACTGTGTGGTCCCAGTCTTCCCAACTGAGTCCGCAGCAAACTCAACTCTGGGTTAGGGTAGGAGCCGGTCGGGGCAGAAAAACCCACATGACACGTCCCCCTCAGAGGGATTAATGAACCCAACGACCTCCCAGCGCGGGAGTCGGCCGCGACGCTAACACTTCGCCACGGCGGCTGAGTATGAGTTGTGCTAAAAGATTTTGCACACCACCACACACACACACACACACACACAACACACACACACGCCACAACACACACACACACACACACACACGCTCACACACACATGAGAGCATGAGAGAGAGAGAGAGAGAAGGAGAGAGAGAGATGAGACAGTGAGAGAGAGAGAGGCGATAGACGGTCCTAATGGCCGTTAAAACTAATAAATGGGAAAATCGCCCTACATGATTGTTTCAACATGAGAGCAATTCCAAATTTATCCCTCAAAACACACAACACACACACAGCACAACCACGCCACACGCATGCATGCACTCACAACACACACACACACGTCAAAAGATGTAAAATTAACACCTAAGGAAAGAGAGGGAGTGAAAGAGAATGAGAATGAGAGACCATAAGGCTCAAAGTATGTTAATGAAAGTTGAACAAAACTGTAATTATAATCTTTTTCGAAAACATCTTGGGAAACAGTGCTTATTTGTCTATCCTGTGATAGAGAACACTTGTCAATAAAGACAAAGACATGACAGGAAGCTGAACCCCCAGGAAATTCACCCCAAGCAGACTGGGACAGTTTCTTTAATCCTAGTGTGCTACACTAAGGACAGGTTGAAAATGGTGGTGCAAACCGGATATGTGGATGGCTTTTGTCAGTCTTCTGGAAGAGAGGAAAGTTTCAGTGGAGAGTTTTTCAGCACAGAGGTTGGAACCGTTGGCCTTGGCTGAACAGTAAAAAACAAATATATCTGTATTCAGAATTGTAGTGGCCGCTAAAATCTCAACTTTAGCGCGGCCCCACTTACCATTTTCCCTCATGTTTTCATGATTGACGTAGTCCTTCGATTAGAGACCTCGGAAAAATCCGTCGTCATTCTCTTCAATGAAGTCATAAATGATTTGCCCCATCGCTTTTTTTTTTTTTCAGTCCCTAGAAAATTGTAGCTCGTGGATCTGAAAAAAAACAATTACCGTCTCCCAGCAACAGAAACGACATTGTCGGGTTCAGCACCGAGAGGAATATTAACAGGAACAACAGCAGGATGTTTTCTGTAGAACCCTACCACACTTGAGACTGTTTGCTCTTTGGTTTGCCTCTAAAAGCCCTCGGGGTGCGAAAAGCACTGTTCATTCTTGTGCACAAAAGACACCTCGAAATCTCTTTTTTTTTGGAGAGGTGGCTGGGGTGGGGGGAGGGGGGGGGGGGGGGGGGGGGGAGGCAACTTTGGATTGTCCAGATTTGCACACTTGTTTGGTGACATCTTTCGTTTTTCTGGGTTCGGATCATTGACTGGGGTATCGAACACTGTCAGAGATGAAACATGGTATGCCCTTTTCAGCACTCTGTCCAGTGCAATGTTCTTCAACCGCACTCTACCCTTAGGACAGAATCTCTACCACTTCGTAGGGCCCATCCCACAAAGGTTTTAACTTGGACCCCATTCTGTCAATACGTCTCCGACTTTTCAAGTACATTTTTGATCCCTTTGGTTGTTCACAGTCTTGGCAACGACGCTTGTCATAATTTGCTTTTTGGCCCGGCGCTTCTGGGCTTGGCTATGTTTTTTGAAACCATAACAGCCCATACCGGTTTTTTCCTTCTTATGGAATATCTCACAAAGTACTTGGCCGACCTTTGTGAAAATTAGCAGGTATGTTCAATATGGGTCACAGATGATGCCCGATGTTTTAGTTTACCGTGATAGCCGTTACTAACGGCTGTAAAAGGCCTTGTAACGGTTTTTCTTCTTTATGGAATATCTCACAAAGTACTGATCTTTGTGAAAATTTGCTGGTATGTTCACTATGTGTTACGGATGATGCCCGACGTTTCAGTCTACCGTTATAGCCGTTACTAACGATTGTAACGGCCCATAGTGGTTCTTATTTTTTTATGAAATATATTAGAAAGTATGTGACCGATCTTTCTGAAAATTTGTAGGTATGTTTCATTATGGGTGTCACGGATGATGCCCGATATGTTAGTTTTACCTTTATAGCCGTTACTAACGGCCCACAATGGTTTTCTTCTTATGGAAAATTTCAGAAAGTACTTGGCCGCCGATTTTCTGAAAATTTGTAAGTATGTTCATTATAGGTCACAGGTGATGGCCGATGTTTACCATGAAAAGCCATTACTAACGGTTTTACACACCAGCCCAAAACGGTGTTACGGTTTCTTTCCTCTTATGGAATATCTCACGCGCGTATTCAGGATAAACTGGCAGTACGTTTATATGCTTTGCATATTTGTCCTTTTTTGGTATTTGCAGCGTCAACACTCATTTTATCAACTTTGGTTTGTGGTATGCCATCGGCTAAAGTTTTCTCTTTCAACAGAGATGCCTGGTGAATGTGTTTCCTGTACATCCCTAGGGAGTCTCGCCTTTCTGCCCTGCATACAGTACTTCAAAAGGCGCGTACTTCGTTGAGGCATAAACAGATGTATGATACCCCAAAAAGAATGCCTTGTAAGGTCAGTTCCCAGTCATCCTGTCGTCGGTCGTTTACCCACTTTGCATAATGCTGTTTCAAGTGTGCGGTTGTCCCTTTCTCACTGTCCCCTTGTTTTTGTGGATGGTATGCGGAAGTTATCCGAAGGTCAGTTTTGAACTTTTTCCCCATGAGCTTGTCAATAACATTATTCACAAACTCTCTTCCTTGATCACTGATTAGCGTCTCCATGTAGCTCAGCCTGCAGATGGTTGTTTCCAAAAAGCTGGCTACAGAGTCAGCTGACTTGTCAGGATAGCAGCTGCCACTGCTCCGTCCATTTGGAGAAATGGTCAGAGGCGGCGACTATGTACTTGTTTCCACCCACGGACTGTATTTGCTAAAGGCGCAGTGATATCGATGCCCGCACTAGACTCCACACTTTGTCAGGCACGGGGATTGAGTGTAATGGAGGGAACTTTGTTTGAAGTTCTTCGGGTTGCTTCTGAAGTACACTTCACAGTCGCTTTCCATGTCCTGCTTCATGCCTGAAGAAGAAAAACATGGTTTTACTAAACAAAGAAAAAAAGTATATCACCATAGAGAATAAAATTACACTCTATTTCACAAAATATAGACAGACACATCTGATATACAGAGTGGACGTTCATATATCCCAACGGGGTATTGGTCCGAAGGCTCATTGGCCCAAATTTCAGGGTACTAGTGAGCCTTGGAGCCAATAATCATGGCAAATTGGTGGGAACATAGAGCGTTTTATAGGTAAAAATAAACTATGATTCTCATGGCTCTCTTGGTTCCAAGGCACATGAATACTAAAGCTCACTAGTCCCTCAAATTTGGGACCAATGAGCCTTGGTACCAAAGAGCCGTGGGAACATATTTCGTTTTACCTAACAAAGCTAAAGTGATGAACCTTTTTTCCGAAATAAATGGCTCAGTCAGGTTTGTGGGGGGGGAAATCATTTCAACCATTCAGTGCCATTGTGTGTGTGTTTCTGAGTACCTCACTATGGCTTCAGTCTTTATTATTTATTTTTCTCTCTCTGAAAGAGCCATGCTTTAGTTTTTCTAATCTATGGAAAGAATCTGAGCACTTGATACACGTGAGTGTGGGCTGTCACTTTTCATACTCCTATGTTATACACAGACACAACACGCCTGTGAACACACACACGTGATTTCTTCCCATACACACACACACACACACACACACACACACACACACACACACATACACCCTATACATACACCCTCACCTACCAACACGCATTTGTGTGTGTGTGTGTGTGTGTTGTGTGTGTGTGTGTGTGTGTGTGTGTGTGTGTGTGTGTGCGCGTGTGTATGTGTGTGTGTTGTGTGCGTGTGTGTGTTGTGTGTGTGTGTGTGTGTGTGTGTGTGTGTGTGTGTGTGTGTTAGGAGTGGTTACTAGAAATGTATGGATTGCATGGATTTTTTAAGATATTTATTTCGCCTTAACAGTGGTTCTTCATTATTGTACCCTATGACTTATTTTCTCACATTTTTTTTTATCTATAGCAATATTTATTGTTCTTTTTCCCGCCGCTAAGAAGCTGTTCTAGATATTTGATTTTTTTTTTTTTCATTTGAGTATTTTTAGTTTTTGTTTCTTCGTTGATGTCGATGACCTTGGATTCGGTCTAAATGAAACAAACCAGTCAGTCATCACACTTCATTTCCGAAAGAGGATCAAATCAAATGAGCCACAGCGAACAATTAGACTTTTTTAGGTACTGTAGTAGCTTTCTGCACATTAGGCTATACAGAATGAAAATCTGTAATCAGACTGGAAAGGGACATTGATGATAAATCTGACCTTAGATTCGGTATAAAGAACGCAAGTCAAAGCAAACCAGACAGTGTCATCATTTTCATTTCCGAAGAAAAAGTGTGGAGCGCCACACCTTGCTCTGCTGGCCATGCCATGATTTTATTCTCTCTGCGGGGGTAGTCTGATGTCTTTTATGGTGATGAAACAAACGTCTACAACGACAGGTGGCCGCCCACACTGCGTTCGTTCAGGACGCGATGCCTATGTCCTGACAATAATAAAGAAAGACCTTTACGTCCCTCTTGGTGAAGGAAGGGAGCTACATTTCCGTCTTCTGTCGATTTTTGGTGTCATCACGCCCCCCGCACCCCTCCGCACACCACACACCCACAACACACCACGACCAACACACTCTCTCTCTCTCCCTCCGCCCCCCTGAAATGACATTTTTGCGCAACGTGCGACGGATGAAATGTACGGTGGGAGGCTTGTTATGACCCCGATCGCAAGACATCATGAGCGCATACTGCTTTTTGTCCTGGTTGTGTCTTGTTGGAGTTGGTTTGTGTGCTTCCAGGTCAAAGACAGAAGAACCGATATGAGACCGAGAATGTCACGCAGTACTGTCCGTCGTTCCGTCGATCTACGTACGCACGCTCAAGCCGGCAAAACTACTAAAGAGGATTTTCTATACTTTTTGTGTGTGAACATGACACCAGGAAACATGAGATCAGCTTTGCAACTGTGATCAAATTTTGTTATGATCAAATGCTTCAAGGTCACAGGGGTCAAGGAGCGTGAGCTGGGAAACATATTATGAATGGCTTTGACCATCTGGTTTTGTCTTGTACTGTTCTGTTTTTGTCAATTCAACATGCCCTAAAAACTCTTCTGAACTGTTTTGTGCTAGTGCATGACTTCAAATCGTGTGCTTATATCTTTGATCCTTTGCTACCCTTGACCTGGGCACCATATTCTATGGCATCGCTGTCCTCAGTGACCTTGACCTGACTTTACGTAGCTCTAGAACTCCAAAAATTTGCTGCGGGCGGGCGAGGGGGGGGGAGTGGGGGGGGTGGGGCCTGTGGCCCATACCTCATGATAACTTTTGTTGTTCTTTCATATAAATTTTATTAACAGGGCAATAAGTTTTAGCAAACAAATTAGTGTTATTTACGGCTTTTAGACGGCATTCTAGTGTGGCGCCGGTCTACTACCCCCCCCCCCTTCTCTCTCTCTCTCTCTCGAGCGCGCGCTCGCCGTGCAACACACACACACAAAACACACACACACACACATACACACACAACACACACACACGGATGGAGGCAGGCATGCTGCATACCATAATACACTACATTCATCGGCTGCCCAAGAATGCATACATACATAATAATTATAAAACTGTATGCTGCGATTAATTTTCCCGGATTAATTTTCGTGGGAAATAGATTGTAGAAAGATAGCACCCCTAACCGTCAGCATGTTATTGGTCAGTTGTTCCCATCCCTCGGTTCAGATATTTCGTTCCATAGGGCCTCTGCGGAAAGCTTCGGCGGGGTCATGTATGTTGTGTTGAAGTAAATGAGGGAGGAATCCTGCAGCCCAACGAATATCTGCAAGTCTTCTCGTTGTCTGCCGCGTTCAGAAAAGCAACACAAGTTGAACGGACACAGTGGCAAGGGCAGGTGACCCAGAGCCAGGACCCTTTCTGATTAGACGTCGTTCTGCAGACGGGTGGTTGGTTCGGTAAGGTATGTCAGTCCCCCCAAAACTCTTGGACACGTTTCCACAGGTTTGCTTGAAGTGGAAGTAGCATCCCAGGATTCTTGCACGAGGAACCTCTGTTTCGAGAGAGCAGTGCGTAGAGTAGCCTGCTCAAAGTCACAGATGATGACTTGGGGTGCCCCACGGATGGTGAGTTTGAAGACGGATTTTGGTTCTTCAAACGCTGCAGAAGTTGTCGACAGTTTCACATGGTGTCTGCTGCTGGCCATCCAGCACGGCATTAGAGGCACAATGTGACCCCGTATATATCACCAATAATGGTCAGTATTTGAGAATAGGGTCTCGGGCTCGTACGAAAAGTGCCATGGTGATCAAAATGGTTCTGCTCTCCTGAGTGTTGAAAGATTTCCTCTGTACGCGTAGACACAATCATAACCCCAGTCATCGTCCATGGAGAGCAGAAATTTCTCGTCGTTCCAGGTTGAGTTCCACGGTGTGGATTTATTTGTACGCTCATCTTTCCAGTTCTGCTGGCAGAGAGGTAGGCTGGGGACCTTCTTGATCTTTCAATGGCAGACCCGACCGACTCGCATACGAAGGAGGAGGTTCAGGTCGGTCACCTCCGCCCTGTGCCGCAAGGCGCTGTGGCGAGCCACTGTAGCGGTATACACCCTTCGACTCGGACGACGGGGTCTTGCAAGGGCTTCTGCACTGCAGTTTCCTGTCTGAGTCGAGCACGTTCCACCACGTCAGTTGTCAGGTGGATGAATACGGTCATCATCAGTTGCTCGATTGGACCACGATTTCAGGATTTTCGATATCACGGTCAAAAATGTTGGTGCACACTCTCGCGCTGCATTGTGGCCGCCTCCAACAACGCCATTGAAAGTAGCCCTGTTTTACCTCACGGTGCCAGGTGTCGCATTCCTCATTCCTTCGTATATATAGACTTTCCCCCCTCTTCAACCCCGCAGCCACACCACCCCCCCCGCATTAAACGGCCATTATACAGAAGCTACTGAAGGTTTCTTGATCTAAAACCTTGCAATCTGAACAGTCATGTGACCGGGTGTGACGCGTTTTCCTTCACCAGGCCTCGCGCCGGAGATTAGGCACATCTTCGGCACTCTTCGCCAATCTACCCTAGCGATTATGACTTGTTCAACTTATGACGTTACTTCACACAATCCAATCCACCTACCCACCCCCCCCCACCCCCCCCCCCCCCCCCCCCTTAATTTATATATGGGGAACATGGCTGTAGTAATTGCCAAAAGTGATTGTTCTATTTTGTTTTATTGTGCAATGACCGCAATGTCAGCCTGCACATCGAACATAGGATCACAACAACATGGGGGGGGTCACAACGACATTGGATCACATCGACATGGGGTCACAATGACATTGGGTCACACATCAACAAGGGTCACACAACGATATTGGGTCACATAGACATGGGGTTACAACGACATTGGGGTCACATCGACATGGTCCGGTAGGGGGTCCTGGTTAACATCCTAATATTTGAATGTTAGGCATGCTTTTCTATACTGATGCGTGTTATTTTAGTCACATGGTCATTTGTATTTACATTTTAAGCACTCTTGTGTGCAACGCTGAGATTTAACGCTGCCAACTCGCCAATGGCGCCTAAAAAACATCGTGTCGGGACTAATTCAGTTTTATGAATTTAGTTCGCCCGGGCTGGCGACCTGAAAATTGCCCAAAGAGCAGCAACTCCACACAATTACACCATTTCGACCAGGTACAACAAATTCCGGCACACACCACACACACACACACACACACACACGTGCAGTGCACATACACACAGAGACTACACCTGAAAATCTAAACAATGTTCACAAATCTTCAGGGTTTAAAAAAAAATGTATTTCCCATTTGTTTTTTTTTTAAAAACTGGGAGTTAAGTACTTTACGATCGGAAACGAGGAGTGCTATATGTCTGTGTGTCTGTCTGTCTGTGTATGTTATGTGTCACTCTTTTCGAGCCTAAACTACAGAGCAAACTATCTTTGAAAATTGGCACAGTCTCGGCAAATAATGCTCGACCTTTATTTTCAAGATGACGTCACAAATAAGATGGCGGACTACGCATACGCACTCTTACCTTGCATATGCACCTGGAGGCAGCAGTGGTACTAAACCAATTTCTCTGAATTTGAAATTATTTGAAATACTTTTTCCTTTGACCATAAGGATATACTCTAATCATTTCTATTATGATGACATCATAAATAAGAGACCAGCCTATAAAATTCACTGCGTTAACGTTTCTTGTCAAGCGATCACTTTCAAATACTGTTTACGTAGGTCTAATGGATTTTCCTGACGTTATAGCGCCACAAATAGGATGGCGTTGCTAAGAATAGAACTTTTACTTGATGGGGATGAAACTGGAGGCTGAAGTACTGAACTGATTTCTCTGAAATTTGACCATAATTTTTTTACTTAATGTTAAGGATTTTATCTCACCATTTCTGTTATGATGACTTCAGAAACAAGATGACCAGCCGGGCCATATAAATGTTTTCCCAGCTATGAAAAACAAAAATGCACCGCCCAAGTTCTGAAGCGATCTGTTTCAAATGTTAGCATACTGTTTACGTCCCGTCTTATGGATTATATCTGACGCATGATGATTTCAGAAAAAAAAAGAGGTGGTGCCCACCACACCTGATGAAACTGGGGAATGATTTTTTTTTCTTGCTTTTAACAGCACTGATCATCAGAGGCTACTTAAACGTCATCGTCTTCCTCCGTCATCGTGTTTTTCCGTCATCGTCTTTCTTTCAACTTGGGGATTTCTTTCTTTATATTGGTAGATTAACAGCCTTCATTTTTAAACTGAGGGTCTGGCAACTGTCTCTTTGGTTTAAGTTTTTCTGTATTTTGACATGGGACAGAATGACTAGTGGTTGGAAAGCCTGGCTGGCGTTTAGTCTTGCTGGTTAAGCATCAGCCTGCTTGTGTTTGTGGTGTGGTAGGGGGAAGGAGTGGGTACAGATGGGTACTGGCTGTATGAATCAATATATTAGTTTTATTAATTAAAGGTTATAAAACGATAGGAAATTTTGAACTCACCTAGTAGTATCTGCTGGCAGCCTTTGAGTACGTTTATCACGCCGAAGTGGCTTCCTGTCAATCTGTTTTCGTGTTATGCGTCTGTAAAATAATTTTGACTCTGTGTCCTGACTAGCACCTCTTTCTGTCCGTGCATCAATTTGCAGTCTTTGACGCTGGAAAAACCCCGGCTTTTCTCCGAAAGTTTGTCCTTTTGAATTTGAAAGTTTGCTTTTGTATTTGAGCGTGTTTTGCGTGAAGACTGTAGATCCATTTTGGATATATGTCGTCTCTAAATAATGCAAAGATCTCGTCGTACACAGTTTGCTCCATCTGATAGAAAAATATCACGTAGTATTATATATATATATATATATATTATATTGATATATATATATATATAGAGAGAGAGAGGAGAGAAGATGGAGAGAGAGAGAGAGAGAGGAAGCGAGACCGGTATAACAGCCCGTTCTTACCCCCACCCCCTTCTGGAACTTATCCCGGGGTAAGTCTGGGGCTAGCCTGTTTTTACCCCGGAGGTCATTATATAGGGACTAGTCAGAACCTTCCCCCCCCCCCCCCCACCCCCCCCCCCCCCCCCCCCCCCCCCCCTGGAACTTACCCCGCCCTCCAGGGGTAAGTTTGGGCTAGCTTGAATTTATCCCCCCCCCCTCCCCAAAGGGTCAATCTAGATCTATTTGGAATCTTCCTCCACCCCCCCCACCCCACCCTTCAAACAAGAGAGGGTTATTCAGGTTTTCCTCGACCTTTTCCCAACACGCACATCCGCCTTTAAAGAAAATTTGGGTTAGCCTGCATATTTACACCCCATCTCCCATTTCCTATCTACAGTCCGTTGGGTTTAGACAAAGTGTAGTTCTAGACTCTTCTCAATAGATGAACCTCCTACTTTTCCCCCACTCCCCTCCCCCCCCCCCCCCCCCCCCCCCCCCCCCGCACACACACACACCCTGGTTCACTAAGAGATACGTATTAACATTACTCGCGCTAGCTTACACGCGTGGGTCAATATTCGGGTGTGTGAGTACGCCCGTGCATGCGTGGGAAAGAAAGACGGCTACATGCCAATGTGACCAAAGTGTCAATGTGACCAAGCGTAGTTGTGACAAAAAAGTCGTTGTGACCACGTGGTTTGTGACCACGTATTGTTGTGACCAAGTACCGTTGTTTCTTCATTCCATTTTGCCTCCTTTAACTATTTTACAGCTAATTAGAGTCTCTTGAGTACATGTGTACTTTGACTTGTACAATGTAGATTACTAGTGGTCAGTGCCACTGACCACTGATCATTATGACGTAAATCGGAGATTTTAACTATTTTACAGGTAAATTAGTGTCCCCTGAGTGCTTGTGTATCTTGTACAATGTAGATTACTAGTGGTCAGTGCCACTGACCACTGGTAAATGTGACGTAAATCGGAGATTTTAATTATTTCACAGCTAATTACAGTCTCTGAGTACCTGTGTACTTTGTACAATGCAGAAGACTGGTAGTGGCACTGACACTAGTAATCTACATTGTACAAGGTACTCAAACACTCGGGAGACACAGTTAAAATCTCCGATTTACGTCATAATGTCCAGTGGTCAGTGGCACTGACCACTAGTCATCTGCATTGTACAAGCTAAGGTACACAGGTACTCCAGAGACTCTAATTAGCTGTAAAATAATTAAGGGAAGCAAAACATGATGAAGCAACAACAGTACTTGGTCACAACGACACGTGGTCACAACGACATTTTGTCACAACTACGCTTGGTCACATCGACATGTAGCCGTCTTTCTTTCCCACGCAGGCATGAGTGTAATCACCTTTTGACCTGTTTTGGAGGGTGGGGGGGGGGGGGGGGGGGGGGGGGGGGGAGGGGGGGGGATAAATCCAGGCCAGCCTAAAATTACCCCCGGGGGTAAATTTCATTTCAACTGGGGGGGGGGGGTAAGTTCTAACTAGTCCTAGAATGACCTCCGGGGGTAAGTTCCAAAAGGGGTTAAGAACAGGCTGTTACATCGGATGCCCCCACCTCTCTGCCTTCCCGTCAGTCTTTGTAACCTACAGCTTTTATTAAATTCAAAGCACGCCTCCACCTTTTGTTTCTTTGATGACGACAGAGAAACTGCTCAAGATTAGAACCGTCTTTGGTTAAAATACGCTTTGATGTAAATAAAAAAAAGAGAAGTTTGCAGTTTATTCATTCATGGTGGCATCGTCTTTCATCAGTTTTCACAAGACCTCCGACAGTTGTATTGCCATTTTCAAAGAACAGGTATAAGTCTTTAATCTTTTCAACATGCGTCGATAATAACTACATCCTGTCGGAATCATTTGTCTTCAATGGTGCCTTGTCAGTTTCAAGTCGCCCGGTCTCACCAGTCTCGGCGTCGTTTGATGACAGTTTCGAAGCAAGTTCGGTCGTCGGTAGCAAACTTTCCGTGTTTTGATTTATATTTTATCGTTAAATGCTGTTCACGTGGACAACAAAGTTGGCCGACATGTCGGCAAACTCGACCTGGCTGACAAAATCGGGCAATGGGAACACCCTTACATATAAACACATATATGCACAAGCAAGCGCACTCATGCGACAAACACACACATACATATAAACACCCCTTCTCAAGCTCATTTTCTGTCTGTCTCTGTTTCTCCGTTGAATTTTCTGTTTTTCTGGGGTCATGTCACTGAGACCAAGTGCCACTGTGACCAAGTGCCATTGTGATCAAGTGCCGTTGTAGCCAGGTGTCTGGACCAAATGTCATTGTGACCAAGTGTTGTTGTGACTGTCATTGTGACCAAGTGTCGTTAATGACCACTGGTCAGTGGCACTGACCACTGGTCGTCTGCATTGTACAAGGTTCACAAGCACTCAGGAGACATTTATTAACTGTAAAATAATCGAAATATATACTCATGAGACACTAATTAACTGTAAAATACTCGAAATATCTGATTTACGTCATAGTGACCAGTGGTCAGTGGCACTGATCACCAGCCTTCTGCATTGTACAAGATACACAGGTACTCAGAAGACGATGATTAGCTGTGAAACAATTAAAATCTCCGATTTACGTCATAATGACCAGTGGTCAGTGGCACTGACCACTAGTAATCTACATTGTACAAGATACACAAGCACTCAGGAGACAATAATTAGCTGTAATAAAAAAAAGTTTAAATCTCCGATTTC
Organism: Conus betulinus; assembly: GCA_016801955.1. Taxonomy (NCBI): domain Eukaryota; kingdom Metazoa; phylum Mollusca; class Gastropoda; order Neogastropoda; family Conidae; genus Conus; species Conus betulinus. Next base: position 341,223 of record JADBJO010002079.1, read on the forward strand.
CGTCATAATGACCAGTGATCTGTGGCACTGGCCACTAGTCATCTGCAGTGTACAAGCCAATGTACACATGTACTCAAGAGACCCTAATTAGCTGTAAAATAGTTAAAGGAGGCAAAACGTGATGAAGCAACTTGGTCACAACGACACGTGTTTACAACGACATTTTGCTGGGTCACATTGGCGCTTGGTCACTTTGGCATGTAGCCGTCTTTCTTTCCCACGCATGCACGGGCGTACTCACACACCCGAATATTGACCCACGTGTGTAAGCTAGCGCGAGAAATTAATACGTATCTGTTAGTGAACCAGGATGTGTGTGGGGGGAGGGGGAGGGGAAGTAGGAGGTTTATCTATTGAGAAGAGTCTAGAACTACACTTTGTCTAAAAACCCAACTGTATATAGGAAATGGGAGGGGGGGGGGGGGTGCAAATATGCAGGCTAACTCGAATTTTCTTTTAAAAGGCGGGGTGTGCGTGTTGGAAAAAGGTAGATGAAAACCATGAATAACCCTTTCTTGTTTGAAGGGTGGGGTGGGGTGGGGTGGAGGAAGATTCCAAAAACAGTTCTAGACTGACCTTTTGGGAAGGGGGGGGGGGGGGGGGGGGAGGGGAGGGTAAATCCAGGCTAGCCCAAAGTTACCCCTGGGGTGGGGGGGGGGGGGGAGGGGGGGGAGGTAAATTCGAACTAGTCCTAGAAAGACCGCCGTGGGTAAAAGCAGGCTAGCCCAGACTTACCCCGGAGTAAGTTCCAGAGAGGGGGGTGGAGAACGGACGTTTACTGATGTGTGAGCGGACCACTAACGATGTTGTGAACAGCGCTTTTGTTTTCAGACTTGAAAAAAAAAAATCTGAACAGGAGAATCAGATTGACTGAAAAGTAAACTAAGGTTACGTCATGATTTAAAAAAGCAATCTTCTCTCTCTCTCTCTCTCTCTATCTCTCTCTCTCTCTCTCTCACAACACACACACACACGCGCGCACGCGCGCGCGCATACCTTTTATTACGCTAGTGCATGCACGTGTCTCTGTGTCTGAGAGAGAGAGAGAGAGAGAGAGAGAGAGAGAGATAGAGAGAGAGAGAGAGAGAGAGAGAGAGAGACAGACAGAACAGACAGACAGACAGAGACAGAGAGAAAAAGAGAGAGAGAGAGAGAACTGTTAAGAACAATAGAAAGGCTTTCTCTCTCAACAGGTCTAAACCCGTCTGACTCGCCTTCCTGTCCCCTTCACCCCCTACCTCTGTCTGTCTGTCTGTCTGTCTGTCTGTCTCTCTCTCTCTCTCTCTCTCTCTTTCTCTCTCTCTCACACACACACACACTCACACACATACACTCTCACTTCCCCCCCACCTTTCAATATGTGTGTGTGGGTGTGTGTGTGTGGTGTGTGTGTGTGTGTGTGTGTGTGTGTGTGTGTGTGTGTACGTGTGTGTGTGTGTGTGTGTGTGTGTGTGTGGTGTGTGTGTGTGTGTGTGTGTGTGTATGAGTGTGTGTGTGTGTGTGTGTGTGTGTGTGTGTGTGTGTGTGGTGTGTGTGTGTGTGTGTGTGTGATAGCCATCAGTTTTCGTTGCATTCCTCCACGTCTTACAGTTGCATCATGCAGAGAGACAGTAACTGCCAATTCTTAGGAATTATTTTGTTAAGGGCAACCGTGTGTTGCAGAGGGCAAAAAAAAAAACGACATATCAAGAGTGCAAGTGATTTTTCCCAAGTTTTTTATTACGTTTTGTCATCATATCCTCTTCATCTTCTCGTCTCATGTTGATTTATGCTGCCTGTTAGCAGTAATCTCTCCCTCCCTCTCTCTCTCTTAAATCGGTGTGTGAATGCATGCATGGATTTGTGTTTGTCTCAAAAACATGGTCTGGGTAGGCATAAGTACTGACTGACTTTTGTTCACGTAAACCTTGAGGGAGATGGACCATAACGAGGAATGGAGGACGAAGGAAACGTGTGTGTGTGTGTGTGTGTGTGTGTGTGTGTGTGTGTGTGTGTGTGTGTGTGTGTGTGTGTGTGTGTACGTGGGATGGGGGGTGAGGGGGAGGAAGAATGTGGGCCTGATAGGGGGATAAAGTAATAATGATAAAGATAATAATAAAGTTTTTTTTCATTAGCGCATATTCCATAAAAAAATTGCTCAACAGCGCTTTACATTTCAAAAAAAGAGTAAACGATTTATAAAGGCCACGCACATTGAAAAAACACAAAAGCCCGAAATATCAATGACTGACTTGCACAAATTAAATAATACATAAACATGCATCTTAGTGTGTGTGCATTTCCGCTAGACAAGAGGCAGAAAAGACAGCGTGCAGCTCGTGTGCCAGTTGGCAGAACCTCAAAGAAAAAACCGAAGGTATCCAGAACCACTTGAAATACCCCTACCAAATTGCCATCGCTCCAGTATTGGACGCAAACCTGGATCTACTTTGGTATGGCGCGCGCGCGCGCACACACACACACAACACAACAACACACATACATTTATATACCTAATAATAACTAATAAAATTCCAAGGAGAAGTACCGAGCACCATTCCAGCAACTTACAGAGCATCTTGGTGTTGCAGACTGCAAGAAATTGTTGAATTATCAAACAAAGCTTGCTCTTATGTCATAGATTGGAGAAAAAAGGGAGGCGGTTGATATATTATATATATAATTATGGATATATCTATATATCTAAAGAAAACTCGTGGAGAGCGTGGCAGCAGAGAGTCCTCAGATAGAGAAGCCCCGTCAAGCAAGTGTTTCGGCCCTTAACTCCTGGACACTCTAGGGGGTTGGGCCACCACCCGGTTCATGACTCCGGATGTCCCTCTGCTGCCCCTTTTTTTCCCATCTCGGGACAAAGCCATGGCTGGGATCGAACCATGCCCTCTGGACATGTTCATTTTCCACTTAATGACTCCCTAGCTCAATTTCTGCAGTGAGGACCTTGACTTGATAGCCTTCTCTCCTCAGGCTGTTGCCAGATCAGCATACTTTTCAGTCTTGTAGATTTGAGCTGCCTCCATTCTGTTTCATATATGGCACCGTGAGCTCGATCATGATCAGCTGCTTGGTTGACTGAGAGTGGATACTATGTCTGGTCTCATGCCACTCTTGATGATGATCTCTGGGTGACTCTTCCATTCTGGGAGGTCTGCAGTGCACTCCCAGTCATCTGCCCCGTCCAGCAGACTCTGCCTGCATGTTCCGAGTGGCACTGTTGTTCTTGGCCATGATTCGCTGCCTCCTGCCGTGAAGAATGTTGCGGGTGCTTTTGGAGTCCTGATTTTCCCTTTTGTGGTGTTGGTACTAGCCCAGACGACTACTTGTACAATCTCTTTGAGCACTTGGTTGTGCCTCCATGTGTACCTTCTTGAGCCAGGGCTACTTTACATGAGCTAAGGACATGCTCCCACTGTTTGTTTTCCATGGCAGAGGGGGCATGAAGGATCGTCTGTTTTTCCCCACTTCACCAGGTTTGCATTTGAGGGCAGAAGGTCATATGCAGATCTGAGAATGAAGCTGATCCTGAGAGGGGCCATGTGCAAA
>JADBJO010002080.1:0-2500 GCA_016801955.1 Conus betulinus
TTTCAAACTTAACACGTCCTCTCACCTCCGCGTCCTTTGCTCTACTGTCTTGTAAAGTAACAATTGGACATGCAGTTGTGTGTGCCATCAACTCAGCTGGGTCTGGTTGACCTAAATTTACCACTCAGAACTTCCAACTCCACTTCCGTTCCTCATATGTCCACCCACGAAAACCTTAGGTGGACGACAGTTTTCCTTCCGTGACCTTTATTTTTGGGGATTTCCTTACGCAAAACAGTCTGCTTCTAACGTTGTTTTTTTGAACAGCTCTGAAAACATATCTGTTTCGTTAATGCTATTGATTTTTGCTGCAGGATGAGCGTCAAGATCTGGCTGCTGCACTTTTCTCGCATTATGACAAGCATTCGGAAATGTGTGTGTGTGGGGGTGTGTGGGTGGGTGGGTGGGGTGTGGTGTGTGTGTGTGTGTGTGTGTGTGTGGTGGTGTGTGTGTGGTGTGTGTATGTGTGTGTGTTTGTGTATGTGTGCGTGTGTGTTGTGTGTGTGTGTGTGTGTGTGTGTGTGTGTGTGTGTGCGTGTGTGTGTGTGAGTTGCGTGTGTGTGTGTGTGTGTTGTGTGCGTGGTGCGTGAGTGTGTGCGGACGTGTGTGTGCGTGTGTGCGTGTGTGTGTGTAGTATGGCGTGTGTGTGTGTGTGTGTGTGTGTGTGTGTGTGTGTGTGTGTGTGTGTGTGTGTGTGTGTTGTGTGTTGTTGTGTTGTGTTGTGTTGTTCTTCTTCTTCTTCTTCTTCTTCTTTTTTCTTCTTTCTTCAGTTTAATGTCTTTTCACTATGAGTGATATTAGACGTGGGAGGTAGAAAGTGGACTGTATGACAGTATGGGTGAAGAGGTGTGTGTGTGTGTGTGTGTGTGTGTGTGTGTGTGTGTGTGTGTGTGTGTGTGTGTGTGCGTGCGTGCGTGCGTGCGTGCGCGTGCGTGCGTGCGTGCGTGCGTGCGTGCGTGCGTGCGTGCGTGCGTGCGTGCGTGCGTGCGTGCGTGCGTGCGTGCGTGCGTGCGTGCGTGTGTGTGTGTGTGTGTGTGTGTGTGATCGTTAATGGTGCTAGGGAATATTTTCTTAACTTTCATTTTAAAAAATAGTAAAACTTAACAGTAAGCTGTAAAAAACGGTATTTGAAAACAAATGATACGTCAAAATAATAAGAAACGTAACTTATATTGCTAGTAAAGGACTGTGGCTTAAATGATAACCAATGATATAAAGTGTGGGAACGCATAATAATGTGTGTATGTGTGTGTGTGTGTGTGTGGTGTGTGTGTGTGTGTGTGTGTGTGTGTGTGTGTGTGTGTGTGTGTGTGTGTGTGTGTTTGCTAGCAAGAAGAGGAGGTAGGACAAATAAACCTTGGAGGCATTAGGGGATGGGAGGGAGAGAGAAATGAACTGACAAAGTATTTAACATAACACTAAACAGAAGTGTCCGTAGTGAAGCACCGAAAATGGAATTAGGGGAAGAGTGCTGATCAAAGAAGCATGCCAACAGGGCTGTCCATTAAACATCCTGCTGACGTATCAGTAAGTGAACTGTTATTCAGTATTTCATACAGAGATGAGGATGTTATCGAGAACTGATTTCACAGTCGTTTTGAAACAAGTTCTTTTGTTTTCGGACAGCGTAAAAGTACGTGGGGAACCGATAGATGATTTCTGCATTTAACGTTTTGCGTTTTTGCTGAACGTAGTACGAAGGGTGTTCAGGCGAAATCTGTACACGAGACTTCTGATCGTCTAAAACGACACGTGGATGGGTTTGAAACGGAGAGTTTGATGATTCGATTATTTTAGCACCGACTATACAGGCTATGTGAGTTTTTTAAGTCTCTCGTAGAACATAACATAGAATGTTAACTTTTAAAATCTAAAACCTTCTTTTAAATCCAATCCGATATCAGCTGTAACTGTCCCAGCAAACATTGCGGGCTCCCCATCTTGCGGCTCTATCAACCCATTCATTCGTAGCAATTCCGCAGTGAGATGGTAGCCAGGAAAACGTAACGGTGGTCCCTTTCATCGACAAGAGATGTACAACATGTCTGATCTCAAAGATTATTTCTAATCTTGTTTTTTGATTAAGAGATTTGAGTGCTTGTAAAAACTGATTTTGAATCTACGCAAATTAATTTTTGAAAGATATTCTTACGGTAATGAAGAATATGATTGCGAGCCATAAGAACTGCAACAAGTTCGGCAGTAAAGATAGGAACATGATTACAGATAGACACATTTTCTGTATCTTCAATGCTGGTATGGCAAAAACTGCACCAGCTTTTCTGGTTATCAAGAAACAGAACCATCTATGAAGATTTTTAAATGGTCTGGATATTAATTTTCAATATGAGAACAAACAGAGCTGGCTAGCATGCGGGTGAAAATCTGTTTTTGATAAATTGGTGTGATCTACGTTATAATGCGCTGAATTCAGTTGTCATGATGGAATAGGGGAACAGGATGGTTTTGGCAGCAATGTGTCTTGCGTCTATCTTAGATT
>JADBJO010002080.1:7500-12500 GCA_016801955.1 Conus betulinus
GAGCAACATTCGTTCAGAATTATGGGCGAATATTCATTTCATCATGGGAGAAAGAGTTACCCTACTTGTTCGGTATTTCCTGTCTACTGTTCCCTTTAAGATTTCCTTTCGATTGCAGTTTGTTCCTTCGTTTGGCGGCGCGGCAATTCCCTGCCTGCAAGTCTCTCGTTCTGCATCTGAAGGAACTATCTGATCCAAACGTACAGGTGAAATGATCGGTATTCGCTTCGCTTTTCCACTTATCGCCTCTGTCACAGTCCCGTTCGCTCGCGCGGGTAACTCTTCGCTTCCCGGCGAGAGAATTTCTTCAGTAAGCGGGGTCGCCCTCTTTGGTCAGCAGATACGCCAGCTTCTTCTTGAGCGTCGTTCAGCGAGTTTGGCCCACTCTCTGTACGTAGCCTGAGCCCGCGAGCCGACCACCGTGTGTGTGTGTGTGTGTGTGTGTGTGTGTGTGTGTGTGTGTGTGTGTGTGTGTGTGTGTGTGTGTGTGTGTGTGTGTGTGTGTGTGTGCCTCAGACCTGACATTTTGACGTGATCAGCTGTGAAGCGTGGTGAAAGGACAGCTGACCCAAGAACAGGAAGCAGACACACACAGTCTGCTAAAAGGGGAGAGACAAATGCCTGCAATATACGCCATAGAACTCCAACCAGGGAAAAGCGACGATACCGGTCCTGTCGTTTCTACGTCTTAGGTCTGAATGACTTCTCATCCGCGTTTTAGCTGCTTGTCTGCTTCGCTCCTCCTCTGACACACGGTTCTACTTAAACTGAGAACAAAGGTCAGCAGTGAAAGCTCCAGGAAAACATTAGCTGTCTCCCAGTCACTCGCATTCTCTCTCCACATCCAAGGCAGGCTTACAACACATCCTTAAAAAAAAATGATTAGTCTGATGCTTGTGTGATGGTCGTCTGGTTGACTACGTATACCTAGGGGGTTTCTGCTGTTTGTATGTTATGTTTTATGCCCTAAGGTACACGTGACGTTTATGTACGTGAATGTTTTAAGTGCGAGTTCCTCAGTGCTGTCCCGTGCAGCACCCTAAGTACCCTTTTCTAGAACGTAAGCTTGATGAATATTATCATCATTTTCATCATCATCTTCACCATCATCGATAATGATGATAATAACAACAACAATCATCATAATGACAATGGCAATAGTAACAATAATGATGATAACAACAACAACAATAATCATAATGACAATGATATTAACAATAATAATAGAACAATAATAATAATGATAATGATAGTAATAATGATGATGATGATCATCATCATCATCATTATAATTATAACTAACATCATCATCATCATCGTCATCCTTATTATTATCATCATCATTATCATGATTGCTATTGTTATTATTATCATTATTATTATTATTATTATTATTTTACTCTTATCATCATCATCACTATTGTTGTTGTTCTTGTTGCTGTTAAAATAATAATAATAATGAATACTTACATAGCGCCTATTCTCGGCTAGAGACCAAGCTCTAAGCGCTTTACAATTAACACTCATTTACACAACGGGCTGCCTACCTGGGTAGTGCCGACTGAAGAGCTGCCAGCTGATGCTTCATTCAGTCGTTTCCCGTGTCATCCAGTCAGTATCGTTCAATAATATCGATCACTCATTTTCCTTACTTCCTTCATTCTTTCCATTTCTCTCTCAGGGTGCATGCTATGTGTAACGTGTCATCCATACAAACGGCCAAACTGGCCTACTCTTTCCGAATGTTGGTGATGGGATTTTACGTGTGTGCAAGATGTTATGCGTGCGTTCACACACGGAACCTCGGTTTATAGTCTCATTCGAAGGACTGTATGGGAAATGGAATCAGAACCAATGTTAACTCCGAGGGAAGAATCCCCCTGTACCGAAACGCCCCGGCGGAGGTTCGAACCCCGCACCCAAGGATCCCCAAGAGTACGAGTCAGGCGCTCTACCAACTGAGCTATTCCGGCTCTGTTGTCAGTATTACTACAATGAATGGAATGTGTGTTGCAAAAGACCCAGTGGCATCCACTCAAGCTCACAACACTATCACTGCAAGACCAAGGCGCTTGAAAAGCCATGCCAGTCTCCATCATCATACGGACAACAGAAGTCACGAAATCAATCTAGTATATTCAGAAATGAACACATAAAAGAAAATACACAAAAAAGTTACACCTCCCTTATTGTACTCGACATGATGAACATATCTTCGCACCCAGCATCACTCTGTATGAACAGACTCCTTTCCTTTCGATTTGGCATGACGTCATGTGGATGGAATTCAAGAGACCGAGTCGATCAACGTCTTGCCTGTGACGTTCGTCTTACTGACGACCTTTATGATAATAGTGATGATGAAGACGATTGGCCCCTGACGCCCGTCCTACCTTGGAAGGCAAAACGGGGCTCCACAATTTCTGATAGGATGCTCTTCCATGCACGTTCTTCAGGAGCATCACCCAACCTTTCTCTCTCCCTCTCTCCCCCCCTCCCTCTCTCACCCTCTCTCTGTCTCTCTGTCTGTCTGTCTGTCTGTCTGTCTGTCTGTCTCTGTCTGTCTGTCTGTCTCTGTCTCTCCCTAGCTCTGTCTGTCTCTCCGCCTCTGTCTGTCTCTGTCTCTCTCTCTCTGTCTCTCTCTCTCTCTCTCTCTCTCTCTCTCTCTCTCTCTCTCTCTGTCCAAGAGACCACAATGATTTGGTGTATGGGAGAAGAAATAGGTATCCGTTATGTTTAGTGTCCATGGTATGCTCCAATGGGTTGTTACTGATAGATGTCGTATGGAATCAAATAATCGTAAAGCTTACTGTATGATCAGATAGACTGTTTCGCAAGTAATGGAATCAATATAGGTAGTGCTTCGTAAAGCTTACTGTATGATCAGATAGAAGAGAAACTGTTTCGCAAGTAATATAACAGTTGTATCAATATAATTTTGGCTTCGTGTGGAAGAATTAGGGTGTTGGGGATACAGGTGGAATTATTGTCAGTTTCGACAGAGACTCTTCAATTGTAAATCGCAAGGATGACATTCTCATATTCAGGGGAAAAAAGGAGAATATTTGACATCGATTGTATGTTAACCTATGAACTGCATTCCAGACCACTTGCTGTGCACTTTAACAGATGTTTTAAATGTCTCCTGACAAAATCTAGGTTTGGCATTTCAGGTGTTTGTGCTCATTCTTATCGTAACAGAGGATTTGATTATTGAAGTCCCACGACGCGAGGCATTTGATAACGAAGTCCTTTTGTTCTTTCTTGTCCAGGATTCTGCAGTGTTAGAAAAGACTTAATGCAACAGAAATAGCATAGATATTCATGCCTGTTCAATTTGTTTATGTTGATGGTGTCTAGGAGCAAAAGTTCGCTTTATAAACGTGGGAGGCATTTTGAGTACAAGGGTTCCTCAGCCCTCGGTCTAGATGTGTGTTTTTTTTTTTTCAGCTCTAAATTTAAGACCGTTGTCTTTTGACACAATTAGATCAAAGTATATTTTAAAATATTTTCTAAATAGTTGTATGATTGTGTAGCTAAAGTGCAGTGTTTGCTCACATATTTCCCGTCGGTTCAACACATAGTTCCGCTTTTCGTACAGAAGTCCATAGTGCGGTTGCTCAAAAAAGTCTCTTTCCAGTAATAAGATGTCCCTGAATATTCCATGGAAAGATAATTCACGTACACACAAGAAGAGAAAAACAAATCACAAGTCACTGTCTAGAAAACTGGTCGGAAATGGTATTGAGTCGTTCATGGATAGGTTCAACGATGAAAAACAAAAACTCTTGTAGCATCAGCAACCAGCGTAGGACACGGCTGTTCTTTGTCCTTGATGCTCGTAAAAGATGTTAGAGGGCCACAACGGTCTGCAAGAGACAAACGTTCGTCCAACTAGGAACCTTGCAAACTTTTGAAAGCCCAAATGATGGCGAGGCACTCACATCCAACGGTAGAGTTGTTAGGTAGGCGATAGCTTTGAACTGGGCGCAGGACACGGGGATGTAGATAACTGCCCTTCTCTGAAGGAGAACTAAACTGCCCTTCTCCTGAAGGAGAATTAAACTGCCCTTCTCCTGAAGGAGAATTAAACTGCCCTTCTCCTGAAGGAGAACTAAACTGCCCTTCTCCTGAAGGAGATTTAAACTGCCCTTCTCCTGAAGGAGAACTAAACTGCCCTTCTCCTGAAGGAGAACTAACTGCCCTTCTCCTGAAGGAGAATTAAACTGCCCTTCTCCTGAAGGAGAACTAAACTGAACTAAACTGCCCTTCTCCTGAAGGAGAACTAAACTGCCCTTCTCCTGAAGGAGAACTAAACTGCCCTTCTCCTGAAGGAGAATTAAACTGCCCTTCTCCTGAAGGAGAACTAAACTGCCCTTCTCCTGAAGGAGAACTGCGCCAAGCCCAGTGGAGCTAGTGTCAGTACGGACAACCAAATCCTGATGTAAGTCAGGCAGCAGAAGGTGTGAGGATCCGCTGGATGTCCTGCAATGCATGCTGACATTCACTGGTCCGATGACGCATTTCTTTTAGATTGTACTAATGAAGTCGCTGAGAGGGGCAACAGTAGTGTCAACAGCAGGCACATAGCGCCGATAATAACTCAACAAACCAGTGAGTAAACGCACCTGGCGTTTCGTACGAGCAATCTGCAAATTCAAGATGTTGTCAATTTTGCCCTTTTGAGGTTTTTAAAAAAATCCCTCCGACAAAACATACCTTAAAACGTCCAGTTCAGTGAAAGCTGCAAACATCTTGATCAGTCTGACAATCAGTCCAAAACTTTTCGTTTTTTTTTTTTTTTTTTTTTTTTTTTTTTTTGTAAAAATCGTTCTCAAACAGGTCACCAATCCAGACTATGGTCAATCAAGGGTCATTAAAAATATTAACAGCTGAATTTTCAGATAAATTCAACTGACGCATCAATCTGGCAAAACTAGCAGGCGCATTTTGCGACCCAAAAGTCTCTCTCTCTCTCTCTCTCTCTCTCTCTCTCTCTC
>JADBJO010002080.1:25000-27500 GCA_016801955.1 Conus betulinus
TTTATTCATTCATTCACTCTGTAGAACTCAGAAGAATGGTTTTTTCCCTTTCAATCTTAGGTGTATTCATTCATTCATTCACTCTGTAGAACTCAGAAAGATGGTGGAGGAAGGAGACTACTATAGGGGGGGGGTAGGTGATGAGAGGAGGCACACATGGAGCTATTCTTGGTTTGCTTGGTATGTTGGGGATGTTTGCTACTGACCGTTCCTATTCAATGAAATAATTATTTATCGGAGCATATGATTCATTGCTTGTTTGATGTGATTTTCTGTCTGTATCTCCGTCTTTGTCTGTCTGTATGCCTGCCTGCTTGCCCCTGTTTGTGTCCGACTGTCTGTCTGTGTCTGTCTGTTTGTCTACGTCTGTCTGTGTGTCTGCTCTGTGTGTGTGTGTGTGTGTGTGTGTGTGTGCGTGTGTGGGCGTGTGTGTGTGTGTGAACAAATCTGTACATTTGTGCAGTGTAGTGCGCGCTTGTGCGTTCGTGCGTGTTTTTGTGTGTGTGTGTGTGCGCGCGTGCGGGCGCGCACATGCGTGCATGTGTGTATGTGTGTGTGTGTGCATGCACACGCACACGCGCGCGCGCGCGCGCGCGTGTGTGTGTGTGTGTGTGTGTGTGTGTGTGTGTGTGTGTGTGTGTGTGTGTGTGTGTGTGTGTGTGTGTGTGTGTGCATTCGTGAGTCTATGCGCGAGTTTAGAAGTTGGTGGTTGAATAGTAGGGTTGATATCGGAGAGAGTAATGAGAAGTGGGGGGGGGGGGGGGGGGGGGGGGGTTGAACCAGGAGAGGCGTGCCGCGTGCGTGCACATACCGCTGCCTGTGTGCTTTGACAAATACTTCAACTTTGTTGCCGAGAACCGAATCAAACGTTCCAGGGATACGAAAACGACATACTGGGCCGTTACTCCCATCTTGTACCATTTCTGAACGCCATCGCTCTAGGCAAACATGAATGTCGATGGTCTCTGTAATTGGCAAAATCAGTTGGGAAGCGAAGACGTATTCCCCCGAAATGGAAAATATGTTCACAAATTGTCACAGTAAAAGGGTCCGACGTTAACTTTACCGGACCGGTTTATCTACAGCTTTCAGAATATTTTCGGTCATTTGATTTGCCATGGAAAAGGGAAGTAATGCGGAAGAACTAAGAATCCAAACATGAGGAATACCGAGTCCTTCCCGTACACCCATACTAACGGACGATGCGCGTGATGACAAATACTATGTCGGAATGTGCTGGGGAAGAAAAACCCACTTATCTGCCACTTATCTCGTCTACTTCTTCTTTGAGAATCAGATATGAAAGAAATGTGCTTTTTACGATCTAATGGAGATTGAATCGACAGCATGTTAACGTCAGATGTGTGTGGAATTGCTGTCCTAGACCATAAATGTGTTTACTTATTCCTTGGGTTGATAATTCACCATAGCCATGAAATTCCTGTTAACATAGTAAGTACTCAATGTAAGAAATACAGTATTTAATATATTTCATGAAATACTGCGTTTTTATCGGTGTAAAATCGTACTAACGTCTGCCAATGTCGGATGAATACAAGTCAGTGGTAACATCACCGGTCAGCCGACGGTGATGAGTTGTTTTAAACTGTTGGGTGAGGTGTGTGTACATTTTGAATGCTCTGTGCATTTTCCACACACGCTGAGTGAGTGAACTAATAAACGAACTAATGAATGTTATTGCTGCCAAGAATCGCCCTGTCTGCTATTTTTCTTCAATGAAAACACAAAGTCAAAGTACTACCCTTCATAGTACCAACGGAAACATCTTTTTCTGTTATTTACTCCAAAGTGTTGTATTTGATTCTTTTTATCATAATAGAAACATGTTTTGATTGAGTAGATGGTATACAGATGTATTACAAATGCACACATGTCTGCGATCACAGCGTCAATGTGGGTTTGTTTCTTTGATTTTTTGTTATTTGTTTGTTTGTTTGCTTGTTTGTTTGTTTGTTTGTCTGTTCGTTTGTCTGTTTTTGTTTCTGCGCTTTGTTTGACATACTTATTTGACTGATTTATGCCAAATTCCTGAACGTTCGGATGTGAGATAGAAAAATGTGTACTGAGAAGTTATGCGTTTCTCTAGAATATCAAGGAAAAATAACTCGTCTTTCAAATTAGCTCTCTGTTATGATACTGTCAATTCTACTGAAAAGAACTGGCTAGAGCATGGGTTGTAATTATATCTCGACGTGTCCCCCCCACCCCCCCTCACACCTTACCCTTCACCTTCCTCTTTTTTTTTTTTCAATTGATGTTTAGGAAACACGTTGTCATGAAAGTCAACTGTAATGTATGACACTGCAGTTTTTATTTTTAAAGAAAAATGATGTGTGTTTCGAGTAAGTGTCCTGTATGTAGGCCTCAGAAAGCTGGTTCTTCTTCCTTGTCATTTAACATCTGCATTTGTGAGCTGTCTGGATGTAAGATAGATCAGGACAGGTTTGGCCGATTTCCTTTTGGCCCAGTGCGAAGGATT
>JADBJO010002080.1:30000-37500 GCA_016801955.1 Conus betulinus
CAAGCCGCCCTGGAGAAGTGGTTAAAGTCGCGAACTCCAGGCTGGGAGGTGGTAGGTTCGATTTCCATCAGAGCCATTTATTTGTGGGATTATCCTGCCCCGACTGGTTGCTACCCGGTGTTGAGTTTGTGTAGGCTCTGCTGGGAAGACAGGGACCACACAGTTCAGTTTCATCCGTATGTTGGATGCGTCTCTGAGAGCGTTGGTCAAATTTCCTGCTAACACTGCAGGTGTCTGTGTCTCTGGGGTCTGGTACACGCCGGAATATATTATGATTGTGAAGAGTACAGCCCTGCCATGCAGTCTCAGCCCCCCAAAAATGGACATCCGAAGCATCATATTTATCATCCTCATCGTCATCGATCAGCATGTTAGAAAATCTCACTCTTTGTAGCCCTTCATGCCTTGCTCTCAGTTTCGATGTCCTCTCTCATGTCTATGGCATTGGTTTGATTCTGTCGGGGTCACCGGTACCGGCAAATTCATGGACACTGTCTTTGTAGGACGGATGTTGTGGGTGCACCCCCGGAGGGAGAGCTTACTCACACAGACTCCGCCACTGAGAATTTCTTGTCGTCAGTTGGATGTTTAGCAGATGGTGTCCTGCATATGTCGGATCAGAAGAGACAGCACTGCACACTAACTAAGTGACTACACAGCAGTGCAGTGTCGTCTTTGGTGAGTTGCCCTCCTAAACGACTTGACATTGACTGCTCCCTTGGATTGCCGGTGCCAGGACTGTGGACAAGGGATCGGAATGAGCGGCGTGGATGCAATGCCACTGAGTTGGCACACAAAATGCGACAGAAAAAAAAGGGTTGATGATTTGGAAGATGCCTCTAAGATCTCGCAGGGTCTAACAGGTGTAAACTGAGGTGGAAAAAAACGAAAGAAAGGTAAGGCAAGGTAATGTTGCTTATAGCCCAGCCGACCGCAAAGGGCCATATCACGGCTGTCACCGTGTTGAAGTCACTCGCAAGTCAAGTCAAAAACAAACAAAAAAACCCATTCACATAGCTCTTTCAAATACATCTTCAAAAAACGCACCAGAAACTTTGTTAGAAATCTTTCTTCCGTAAAATCTTAGATCAGGTAACAAATGTTCTTCTCTTTCAGAAACTCAAAGATCACGTCAGATGGGACATCTCTGAACAAGGTTTTCATGGAGTCTGCTGTAAAGTGTTTATGTCTCACATCAAGCAAGCCCCGACACTCTAAAAGAATATGTTTTCACTGTCAGTGGAACATGACATGGAATGCACCATGGAGCTTCTTCGCCTTTAAAAGATAAGAATGGGTGTAAAACGAGTGGCCTGTGTGCAAGCGGGCACAAGACTGTTTCGTCTTTGCGGCCGCCTGGGAAACATAACAAAACAAAAGAAAAAAAAAAAATCTTCTTCTTCTTCTTGACAAAAGAAAAAAGAAAAAAAAAAAAAAAGAAAAAAATCAGACTGATGTGGAATGGTTGGATGTTGGTGTGAATGTGTGTTCGCTGCTTGCTGCTGGGCTTTGTTCGCATTGTCGTGGATGTTTGCCAGTTGGTTTTTTTTTTTTTTTTTTTTAATTTAGATAATGCGCGCCATCGTGCAATTACTTTATTGGCTAGGTCAGTCTGCATCACAATGTATGGACATGGACAATACAGTAAGGTCAAGCCAGAGAGAGAGAGAGAGGGGGAGATGGGGGGAGAGAGCGGAGAGAGAGACATAGACAGATAGACAGACAGACAGACAGACAGACAGACAGACACAGACACAACACAGAAACAGAGATAGACACAGACAGAGGGACACAGAGACACGGAGACAGAGAGACACAGACAGAAACAGAGACAAAGAGAAAGATAGAGACAGAGAGAGACAGCCCAGAGATACACTGAGACACAGAGACAGAGAGGCAGAGACAGAAACAGAGAGAGAGAGAGAGAGAGGGAGAGTGGAGAGAAGGGGCTAGGGCTGGGAAGGGGGTGTTAGACCGAGGGGTGGGCAAAATGCACAGTAATTGAAATTCAAATAATTTGCATTGTCGTAATTAAGTGGCTAGTATCGGTCAGGTCTGCCTTCCACACACTCACTCTCAGAGATGAGAGAGAAAGAGGAGAGAGAGAGAGAGAGAGAGAGAGAGAGAGAGAGAGAGGAGAGGAGAGAGATGAGGAGAGAGGAGGGGGCAGGGGAGACGGGGGGGGGGGGAAGGAGAGGGCGGGGGGGGGGGGGGGGAGAGGGGGCAGCACTATTAGAAATGAAAACCATTTGCGTGCTTGTGTAAACATCTAATCATCTAATTTACTATGGAAAAGGGGGGAATGGAGGGAGAGAGGAACAAGGGTAGAACCATTAGACATGAATTAATGAGCATCCTTGTGTAAACATCTCATTAGCGCATTTAGTACGGACCCTGATTTGTTCGAAAAAGAAGCTTAAGCCTGCTTAGGTTATGTCTTCTGAGAGAGAGATAGAGAGAGAGAGAGAGAGAGAGAGAGAGAGAGAGGAGAGGAGAGAGAGAGAGAAGAGAGAAAGGAAGAGAGAGGGGAAAGAGAAAGAGAAGAGAGAGAGAGGGAGAGAGAGAGAGGGAGAGAGAAAGATAGAGAGCGAGAAAGAGAGAGAGAGAGAGAGAGAGAGAGAGAGAGAGAGGAGACAAGAGAGCAAGAGAAGAGAGAGAGATTCAAAGTTCATTAATGCCAGGAGAGAGGAACGGGGTCAAGAAGAAGTAGAATTGAAAAAAGTACAAAGCCAGCCAGTCACCGGTTGCAAGGAAGAGTTTTTAAAAAGTGACACCATTGTCCCATTTCCATCCACCCTAGAGAAAAAAAAAAAGTAATACGATTATATAAGCGGTACGCTGGCTCAAATACACACAGTGCATGAGTGCATTTAACATCTCTCCCCATACTGACATTTGCATTCACTGACATAACGTGTCCAATCAATGATAGTAGTAGTAAACGTTTGAAACAATCACTTGGGAAACTATGTAAAACGTACGCTATCAATGGTGAAGCAATAACATACATGTGAATAGGCATGCGTAAATATCAATTACACTCCATATCTACATAACTATGAGAGTTCGTGCACAATATGTAAACAATTTTTTTTTTCTGTAAGATTCTGAGCTTTGATGGGCTCTGGCGAGAGAAGAGAGAGAGAGAGAGAGGAGAGAGAGAGAGAGAGAGAGAGAGAGAAGAGAGAGAGAGAGAGAGAGACAGACAGACAGACAGACAGACAGACAGACAGAGAGAGAGACAGACAGACAGACAGACAGACAGAGACGGGGAGAAAAAGAAATAGAGACAGAGAGAGACAGAGAAAGAAAAAAAAGACGAGGGAGAGAAGAGAGGAGAAAAAGAGGTAAAGAGATAGAAGGAGGGGAGAGAGAGACATGGAGAGAGAGAGAGAGAGAGAGAGAGAGAGAGAGAGAGAGAGAGAGAGAGAGAGAACGGAGAGAGAGAGAAAGAGTGATGGTGGCGTTAGGTGGGTAGGGGGTGGAGCGAAAAAGCCGGGAAAAATTCATGGTAGCTGGTTTTGTTGGCGGGTTAAGTTCATCTGAGCTTGCACTATGACAGAGAGAGGCGATTAAAATTCAAAATGTATTTGTACATCTTTCTTACAGTGCTAATCCCCTGACCGCTGGACAATGGCAGCAGACAGCCTGTCTGTAGGGCGCTCCCACACTCCTCGCCACTATCTCCCCATCCCCTCTCATTTCCGCTAATGATCAACAACACGTCTCGCTAAAATGTTAGCAGGGAGATGACAACAACAGTCTACAATGCCTGGGTGTCGGACGAGATAAAAAAAAAAAAAAAAAAAAAAAAAAAAAGTCAAATACTACTCTTAGAGACAGTCAATGAAACATGTGACCCAATTCAGATAAATTTCGCAACCGACAGTACTAGAATTTTCTTCTGGAGGCAAGCCTTTTATCAACGGTACATCAAAGATCCCGTTGCGCCACATGTAGCAACACGATGGAGTGACAGAGAGACAAAACACACCAGCCTGTCCAATCTCCTATATCCCCCTCCGTGTACAGACAATCTACACAACAGCCTCATTCAAATATGCCAGGAGTCAGCCAAATCAATAACGGTAACAGTATTTCATACCTCAAGACTGATCAGAACGAAAGGGAAATGTCAGAAGTAGGTGGACCATGAGTTTGATGTGTTGAAAGACTGTGTGGAAAAAAAAAAAACAATGATGAGCGAACAAGCTAGTGGATGTCTCACTTCGTCTTCCTCCACCCAGTTAGCTCTACCATCCCCTGACAATGACAATAAACAACAAAAAAAAAACCTGATGAACTTCCAGTATCCATCACTCCACACTTCTCCAACTGACTCTCAGGCGTCATCTGACAGTGCATAGAACCCGCAATCAGGCGGTCTGTCGGTAACTGTATCCGACGGAGATCTATCGCCATCCGACAGTGCTGGCAATGATGACAGCACAGACGACCAGATGCCACCACCGCGACCAAAGGAGGATCAGGCACCCACACCACCACCACCTTCTGACGGTGCTGTTAACAAGGAAGACCACATACCACCACCACCACCTCCTGACGGTGCTGTTAACAAGGAAGACCACATACCCACCACCACCACCTTCTGACGGTGCTGTTAACAAGGAAGACCACATACCACCACCTCCTGACAGTGCTGTCAACTGACACCACATAACACCACCTTCTGACGGTGCTGTTAACAAGGAGGACCACATACCACCACCACCACCTCCTGAGGGTGCTGGGTCAACAAGGAGGACCACATACCACCCACCACCACCACCTGACAGTGCTGTCAAGAAGGAGGACCACATACCACCACCACCTGACGGGGCTGTCAACAAGGAGGACCACATACCACCACCTCCTGACAGTGCTGTCAACAAGGAGGACCACATACCACCACCACCACCACCTGACAGTGCTGTCAACAAGGAGGACCACATACCACCACCTCCTGACAGTGCTGTCAACAAGGAGGACCACATACCACCACCACCTGACGGGGCTGTCAACAAGGAGGACCACATCCCACCAACACCACCTCCTGACAGTGCTGTCAACAAGGAGGACCACATACCACCACCACTACCTGAAGGTACTGTCAACAAGGAGGACCACATACCACCACCACCTCCTGAGGGTGCTGTCAACATGGAGGACCAGATACACACCACCACCACCACCTCCTGACAGTGCTGTCAACAAGGAGGACCACATACCACCACCACTACCTGAAGGTACTGTCAACAAGGAGGACCACATACCACCACCTCCTGACAGTGCTGTCAACAAGGAGGACCACATACCACCATCACCTCCTGAGGGTGCTGTCAACAAGGAGGACCACATACCACCACCACCTGACGGGGCTGTCAACAAGGACGACGACATACCACCACCACCACCTCCTGACAGTGCTGTCAACAAGGAGGACCACATACCACCACCACCTGACGGTGCTGTCAACAAGGACGACGACATACCACCACCTCCTGACAGTGCTGTCAACAAGGAGGACCACATACCACCACCTCCTGACAGTGCTGTCAACAAGGAGGGACCACATACCACCACCACCTGACGGGGCTGTCAACAAGGAGGACCACATACCACCACCACCTCCTGACGGGGCTGTCAACAAGGAGGACCACATACTATCACCACCACAGAGAAAACCGTCCCAACCCAGTCATGTCAGCAGTTCTCCCTCCACTCATCTTAGCACCACCAACCCTGCATGCAATGCTGTCAGCTCTCCTCACACAACAGAAAGCAACAGTACAGACGTGGATACCCCTGTCTCTTTACCACACCCTTCCATCCGGCAAATGTGTCGCATCCGCGCAACTAACTGAACTGATCAATACCATAGCACACATGTCAAACGAAAATGCTAGCAGCAAAAAACTGAGCTGGCCACCCTAAGAGAAGACTATATATGACATTACAGCACAAACACAACATCTTGGGAAACACTGTTAGCGACAATAAAGTCAAAGTGAAGAAAAAGGCACTGCTGCCGTTGAAAAGTCTTTAAAAAGCCACAGAACTATCAGTGAATGAAGCACTGGAAAAAATAAAACACAAGAAAATGCAACCCTTTTACAGAACAAGTAACCAAACTTTCACTCAGCAGAGACAGCCAGGGAAACACGCTGCGGGACTTCAAGAAAGCACTTAATGCACATCAGACAAACCATACCACTTCATCTCCAAAGCATACCTCATACAAACACAACCATAGCAAACCTAGCCAGTCACATAAGTCTTCACCCCATCTCCCACAAGTCGACAGATACTGGCATGAAAGTCTCACTATCACATACAGCATCATCATCGCAGAAGCTAACTTCCCCTGCCTCCCCATCAAACCGTTTTTGCTGCACTTGACACAGATCAAGAAGATGACCCCTATCCTGACACTAACAAACCTGAAATAAACAATTCAAATTCGACCTCAAAACTGGACAGAAAAACACCAGCCCATACTCAGCTTTGATAGCAACGCATTCTTCTTCAGTCAAAAGCAATGTTGGTTGGAGACGATAACTGTTCAGTGTAAACGCACAGAAAATGTCCTAGCACAACTTCCAAGTTCTAAACCTCGTTGCCTCTGGACTCACTGTCACTGATTTACAGAAATGGTTAGACACACTCCAGCCACATCAACACATCGCACACGTCACATTCCATGTAGGTATCCACAGCTGTGAAAATGGTTCAGTCAAACACATAGCATGGGCCCAGCTCATTCAAAAGAGTTCAGCAGTTTTTCCAACAAGCGTCCATCCAAGCAGCCTCCATCATTGGTCGTCATACTCTGACACAAGCTGCTGCTCAAACCAACTCAATTCTCAAATCAGCCTGCCACCAGATAAGAATTCAATTCACAGATCACACTACCACATTTCTTACCAAAAAAAATGGTGATCCCCGACAGGTTCTGTATCATTATTTCCTAGCACTGAAGGAACAAAACTGTTGGCCCTCAAACTCCGCGATGGGCACATTCAGTCGCATCCACACATTCTAAGATAAAAACACACCAGCCGACCCCCTCTGCTAGAGCACAGACGGCGTCAGAATAATCCAAGCCACTACCACCAACTCTCATGACCACGGAGCATGTCCTATCGCACGTCATATTCAAAAACAAGCTTTCTCCCCGACTCACTCGCCAATAGATCAGTATGTTGTAAAGAATACACAACATCCAAAATACAACCGACAAAAGAACCCAACGCCACACCAGTCCCACTTTCGTCCAGAGGACTTCCCCCGTTGCCAACGAGATCTACAGTTTCACCCTGGATGACCTCCTCTAGTCCCTCAAGTCCCAGTCTGAGGGACACCAGTGTAAACACCAGTATCGGCCCTGATCCCATGCAAGCAATAAAGATCATAGCATAGTTTCTTCGGGCGTTCTAATGAGCCTTCTGTGTTGGTCAGACTATAAAGATCATAGCACAGCTTCTTCGGTCGTTCTAATAA
>JADBJO010002080.1:42500-50000 GCA_016801955.1 Conus betulinus
CGTGTCCCCACAGCGTGCACAGTTGATGAGGTACACCACATCACTGCTGGTGCATGTCAGTCTATGAGGTACCTGGAACACCTGACCGGTACGGACACTGGTGAACTGTGTGGTCTCTTGCAGATGTTCAGCGCAGAGGACACAGCTCTTTGACTGGCACCTGTAGCAGCCTGCAGGCCCTGGGGACACTGCCACCTGCACAGGGGGAGGCTGGGATATTTTGTATGTTTGCTCGTACATTCCCCCAGAGGGTTTCTCTTTTCATGTCCATTTTGAGTTAGATAATGGTTATAAATTCAATGGAAGAATGTTTAACTGACCTGTTGATAAACAAATGATGTTTATGTCATAATTGGAAAGCGATTGGAACTTAGTTAAAACTGCGGAAGAATTCTGTTCAGAGCCTGCTATCTCGATTTAAAAATTGGGGGCAGATCTACCTTTTATAGAAACTGGGTTGAAAATGATGTATTCTGCATACAGAATCTACTGGATGAGAACAGTGAATTTTTGAGTTTCCAATCCTTTGTTGATAAGTATAGTCTCAGTACGGATTTTGTAACATACAATGGCTACGTTTGTGCTGTGAAAAAAATTATTCGAGAAAATTGGACTAGAAACGAAATACTGTGAGGAAGGTATAAAAGTAAATTATTAACTGAAATCCGTTCAGTTTCAAGAGGAGCCTCACATTACTACGGTTTATCAAATTAAGTCCTGTACCACCCTTGGAGGCCTGCGCTGTTTTGCCTGTACCCATCGTCAACACAGCGCAGGCCTCCAACGGTGGTACAGGACTGCTCTAAGAAGGCAGGTGAAGACAGTGCTTCTCTGGTCCTCCCCAGCACCTTTGGGTGTTTCTTTTTCTTCTTCAGGACACGACAGAACCAGGTTTTTGCAATAAATGGAATGTCAGATTACAGAAGGAAGTTATATGGGTTAAAACTTTTCACAAAATTCGACAGATAAAAGACATAAAGCTAAGACGGTTTCAAATGAGAATTATTAGTAGAATATTGGCAACCAATATTATTTTGCAAAGCATGGGAATTGAAGAGTCAGAAAATGCTCTTTTTGTGAGAGAGTAAAATAAAACATTCAACGTATATTGTTGCACTGCCAGCATGTACGAAACTTTTTGGCAAGAGTTTCAAAATGTGGTTAATAGAAAATGTGAATTTATGAAACTGTTGCTTGATGAAGACATAATCCTGTTTGGTTGTAATTTGTGATTTTAAATCTGACAGAACGTTTGACCTAATCCTGCTTCTCGCCAAATTTCATATTTATAAGTGTAAGTATGAAAAGAGTCTACTATCACTTCAAAATATTGATTGTGTTGTTGAAAGCCAGATATGAAATGGAAAAGTATGTTTGCTCATCTTAGCATGTCCCACGAAATTTTGTAGCACAATGGCGTCCATATTTGCCTTTATTGCAGTGAAACGCAAGTTGTACATCGTATACATAGACTATGGCAATGCCCAACAGCGTTTGTGTGTGTGTGTGTGTGGGGGGGGGGGGGGGGGGGGGCGTGCGCGCGCGCGCGCGCGTGTTAATTAGGTTTGTTTGTTATGTTTTTTTGTTTTTTTTTTTTTCGTCAGAAAAGAAATCTTATATGTCTTATTTGTCTTTGCTAGTTAATATCTTCATAAACGTTCATAAATGTATGTAATTTGATGTACAAACAACCATTATAACTTGTTAATGAATTACTTCAATAATTTTGTGGTACAGAATCGAAGATAACTTTTTTTTTTAACAACTTTCTTGCTCATAAATGTGATTTGATATACAACAACAGTGATTAATTGTTAATGTATTAAGTCTAAGAGCAAACCAAACATGACTTTCGCATCCTTTTCGGGGAAGAAGACAAGGTCCTTCTGTCACTTTCAGATACAAGACAAAAGAAGATCCTTTCGCCCATTGTAGAGCAAGGAAAGACAATATTAGATCTTTCCACCCTTTGGGGGAGAGCGGGTGAACCAGAACGGAATGTAAACACACATGCAGTCAACCACACTCGCACGTAGATACATAAGCTACTCATATTTCCTGGCGCACACAAAGATAGGAAAAAAAACTTCCACATGTCCTGTTCTGGACAGAATTGTCATCATCAAATGAACTTCCCAACCTCACACTCCCCCATACCTCCGCCATTTCACACAGACGACACCACAATGAACTTTTTTTTTTCTATGCCATTGATGATTTCATTCGTCAATTCATGAACATATATTGTTGACATTATATAGCGAGAATACTATTCATTCTCAATAGTGCTGTGTTCATGCACAAACTATCACCTGTATCGCCCCCCCCCCCACACCGACTTTCTCCCTACCCTCTTCTCCTATACCTCCATGCCCATATTTTATCACTCGTTTTTCCCCCTTCTTGCTTCATAATAATCGCTGTGCCTGTGGCACAATAATTTATCCTTAATGAAGCGTTTACTGAATGTAAAGAGAATGTAAGGAATGACAGGTGCTGAGGGACCAGAAGGTGAGGTGTGTGTGTGTGTGTGTGTGTGTGTGTGTGTGTGTGTGTGTGTGTGTGTGTGTGTGTGGTGTGTGGATGATGTATGACGTCTGCTGTAAGTTAGTGTGCGGTGCAGTGTGAAGTAGTGTGGTACAGTTTCTGGTGATTTTCTGATTTATGGTGTGGGTGTGATGCTGGTGTTGTGATGTGTATTGTGTAGTATGATATGTGCTGGAAGTTTACCTATGATGTGGATTTACGTGGTGTAGCGTGGTGAGTGTGGTGTAATGTGATATGTGGTGGACGCCTGTGTATGGTATGGTGTCGTGTGGGATGGTAGTTTATGATAATGCAGGCTGGGATCTAACCTGTGGGGTGGGGTGGGGTGGGATGGTACTGTTTATGATGATGCAGACCGGAATGTAGCGTGTGGTGGTGGTGTGGGGTGGTGTGGCGTAATCTTCTGTGTGTGGGGTGGTGTGGCGTAATCCTCTGTGGTGTGGGGTGGGGTGGGGTGGGGTGGGGTGGAGTGGGGTAGTGTAATCCTCTGTGGTGTGGTGTGGGGTGGTATGGCGTAATCCTCTGTGGTATGGGGTGGGGTGGCGTAATAATCCTCTGTGGTATGGTGTGGGGTGGTGTTGCGTAATTCTCTGTGGTGTGGTGTGGGTGGTGTGGCATAATCCTCTGTGGTGTGGTGTGGGGTAGTGTGGCGTAATCCTCTGTGGTGTGGGGTGGGGTGGGGTAGCGTAATCCTCTGTGGTGTGGGGTGGGGTGGGGTGGGGTGGCGTAATCCTCTGTGGTGTGGGGTGGGGTGGGGTGGCGTAATCCTCTGTGGTGTGGGGTGGTGTGGCGTAATCCTCTGTGGTGTGGGGTGGGGTGGGGTGGCGTAATCCTCTGTGGTGTGGGGTGGGGTGGGGTGGCGTAATCCTCTGTGGTGTGGGATGGGGTGGGGTGGCGTAATCCTCTGTGGGGTGGTGTGGGGGTGGTGTGGCGTAATCCTCTGTGGGGTGGGGTGGCGTAATCCTCTGTGGTGTGTGTGTGGGGTGGTGTGGCGTAATCCTCTGTGGTGTGGTGTGGTGTGGCGTAATCCTCTGTGGTGTGGGGTGGTATGGCGTAATCCTCTTTGGTGTGGTATGGTGTGGTGTGGCGCGTAATCCTCTGTGGGTGTGGGGTGGTGTGGTGTGGCGTAATCCTCTGTGGTGTGGAGTGGGTGGTGTGGCGTAATCCTCTGTGGTGTGGTGTGGGGTGGGGTGGCGTAATCCTCTGTGGTGTGGTGTGGGTGGTGTGGCATAATCCTCTGTGGTGTGGGGTGGGGTGGGGTTGCGTAAACCTCTGTGGTGTGGGTGTGGGTGGTGTGGCGTAATCCTCTGTGGTGTGGGGTGGGGTGGCGTAATCCTCTGTAGTGTGGTGTGGGTGTGGGGGTGGTGTGGCATAATCCTCTGTGGTGTGTGTGGGTGGTGTGGCGTAATCCTCTGTGGTGTGTGTGTGGGTGGTGTGGCGTAATCCTCTGTGGGGGGGGTGTGGTGTGGTGTGGCGTAATCCTCTGTGGTGTGGTGTGGGTGGTGTGGCATAATCCTCTGTGGTGTGGTGTGGTGTGGCGTAATCCTCTGTGGTGTGGTGTGGGTGGTGTAGCGTAATCCTCTGTGGTGTGGGTTGTGTGGTGTGGCGTAATCCTCTGTGGTGTGGTGTGGGTGGTGTAGCGTAATCCTCTGTGGTGTGGTGTGGGTGGTGTGGCGTAATCGTCTGTGGTGTGGTGTTTGTGGTGTCACGTAATCCTCTGTGGATAGAATAAGACAGCACAGGGGTAGAATAAGACAGACCAGGGATAGAATAAGACAGCACAGGGGTAGAATAAGACAGCACAGGGGTAGAATAAGACAGCACAGGGGTAGAATAAGACAGACCAGGGATAGAGTAAGACAGCACAGGGGTAGAATAAGACAGACCAGGGATAGAGTAAGACAGACCAGGGATAGAGTAAGACAGACCAGGGATAGAGTAAGACAGCACAGGGGTAGAATAAGACAGACCAGGGATAGAGGAAGACAGACCAGGGATAGAGTAGTAGACAGACCAGGGATAGAGTAAGACAGCACAGGGGTAGAATAAGACAGACCAGGGTTAGAGTAAGACAGACCAGGGATAGAGTAAGACAGACCAGGGATAGAGTAAGACAAACCAGGGAAGATCAGCACAGGGGTAGAATAAGACAGACCAGGGTTAGAGTAAGACAGACCAGGGATAGAATAAAGACAGACCAGGGATAGAGTAAGAAGATCAGGGATAGAGTAAGACAGACAGACCAGGGATAGAGTAAGACAACCAAGGATAGAGTAAGACAAACCAGGGATAGAGTAAGACAAACCAGGGATAGAGTAAGAAGATCAGGGATAGAGTAAGACAGACCAGGGATAGAGTAAGACAGACCAGGGATAGAGTAAGACAAACCAGGGATAGAATAAGACAGACCAGGGATAGAGTAAGACAGACCAGGGATAGAATAAGACAGACCAGGGATAGAATAAGACAGACCAGGTATAGAGTAAGACAGCACAGGGGTAGAATAAGACAGACCAGGGTTAGAGTAAGACAGACCAGGGATAGAGTAAGACAGACCAGGGATAGAGTAAGACAAAACAGGGAAGACAGCCCAGGGGTAGAATAAGACAGACCAGAGATAGAATAAGACAGACCAGGGATAGAGTAAGACAGCACAGGGGTAGAATAAGACAAACCAGGGTTAGAGTAAGACAGACCAGGGATAGAGTAAGACAGACCAGGGATAGAGTAAGACAAACCAGGGAAGACAGCACAGGGGTAGAATAAGACAGACCAGGGTTAGAGTAAGACAGACCAGGGATAGAATAAGACAGACCAGGGATACAATAAGACAGACCAGAGATAGAATAAGACAGACCAGGTGTAGAATAAGACAGACCAGGGTTAGAGTAAGACAGACCAGGGATAGAATAAGACAGACCAGGGATAGAATAAGACAGACCAGAGATAGAATAAGACAGACCAGGGATAGAGTAAGACAGCACAGGGGTAGAATAAGACAGACCAGGGTTAGAGTAAGACAGACCAGGGATAGAGTAAGACAGACCAGGGATAGAGTAAGACAAACCAGGGAAGACAGCACAGGGATAGAATAAGACAGACCAGAGATAGAATAAGACAGACCAGGGATAGAGTAAGACAGCACAGGGGTAGAATAAGACAGACCAGGGTTAGAGTAAGACAGACCAGGGATAGAGTAAGACAGACCAGGGATAGAGTAAGACAAACCAGGAAGACAGCACACAGCGGTAGAATAAGACAGACCAGGGGTTAGAGTAAGACAGACCAGGGATAGAATAAGACAGACCAGGGATAGAGTAAGAAGATCAGGGATAGAGTAAGACAGACCAGGGATAGAGTAAGACAAACCAGGGATAGAGTAAGACAAACCAGGGATAGAGTAAGAAGATCAGGGATAGAGTAAGACAGACCAGGGATAGAGTAAGACAGACCAGGGATAGAGTAAGACAAACCAGGGATAGAGTAAGAAACAGACCCAGGGATAGAGTAAGACAGACCAGGGATAGAATAAGACAGACCAGGGATAGAATAAGACAGACCAGGGATAGAATAAGACAGACCAGGGATAGAAGTAAGACAAACCAGGGATAGAGTAAGACAGACCAGGGATAGAGTAAGACAGACCAGCGATAGAATAAGACAGACCAGGGATAGAATAAGACAGACCAGGGATAGTAAGACAGACCAGGGATAGAATAAGACAGACCAGACCAGAGATAGAATAAGACAGACCAGGGATAGAGTAAGACAGACCAGGGATAGAGTAAGACAGACCAGGAAACAGAGTAAGACAAACCCAGGGATAGAGTAAGACAGACCAGGGATAGAATAAGACAGACCAGGGATAGAGTAGTAAGACAGACCAGGGATAGAATAAGACAGACCAGAGATAGAATAAGACAGACCAGGGATAGAATAAGACAGACCAGGGATAGAGTAAGACAGACCAGCGATAGAATAAGACAGACCAGGGATAGAGTAAGACAGACCAGGGGTAGAATAAGACAGACCAGGGATAGAATAAGACAGCACAGGGTGTGATACGACAATCCAGGGGTAGGATAAGACAGTCCAGGGCTAGGGGGTGAGACAGCACGGGGCTAGAATGAGACAGCACAGGGGGATAATGAGACGGTAGGGTGAGCTAACTCTGAACTCTTTTAACTAACGAACACGGTTTTTTTCCCATACAAAAGAAACACCAATGTTGTTTAAATGTAGAGTCTAAACTGACAAGAATCAAAAATACAATAATACTGTTGAAACATATACTCTCAGAACAAAATGACTAAACTGCAGAGAAAGGCTATATACCCCAAAACACAGTATCCTAATCTTTTTAAACATCAATGGCAAAACAACACACTTCACCGTAAACCAGGCATGATGGTGTTGACGTTTGAAGCCTGAGCCATTAAGAAAATCGTAACTGTCCAGGAGTCCAGGACAATGTGCTGTTCACGGCAGTAAAACTTGACCTGCGGCTTACAGCCGGGCAGAACAGACGTCATGAAGGTCTCAGAGACTATCTCGTCAAAATCTACGAAGAAGACAATCGATCGCCCAGCAGAAATTAGCATACAGAAAGGGCTAGGGCTGCAGTTGCAGATGTCAGGGAGAAAATTAAACAACTCTCAAAACAAATAATGCGCACACTTGTTCCGAATGGAGAGGTTTTCTTTCCTAGATTTCCCAGCGGAGAACAGACAAGATGGCAGCATTCACACTCACCGCTGCGAAGCTTTTCATGCTCCCTCTCTCTCTCTCTCTCTCTCTCTCTCTCTCCGCAATAATGCATGAATATGTGCCTGAAAATGGAGAGATAATTGGCTGGGCATAATCCGCGCTAAAAAAAACTTCTCTCTCTCTCTCTCTCTCTCTCTCTCTCTCTCTCTCTCTCTCTCTCTCTGCGTGGAAAACAAAACCTAGTTG
>JADBJO010002080.1:55000-85000 GCA_016801955.1 Conus betulinus
AATCCATTCTGGAGGCATGAACTTAACGCTTATACAAAAACGTTTTCGTCCGATCGCAAAGTCTATATAGTGTTTATTGACCTTGAAAAGGCATTTTGATTCTATTAATAGAAATTCATTGAGGCCTATTTCATTAACAAAATGGGAGCACGGGAAATTTATCAAAATGTATCAGAGATATGAACAATGTGGTTACACAAGAAAATTAGTAGATATATGATGACAAACTCTGATTATATGATAGTGCACGAGGTGTGAAAAAAGAGAGGTATTTATAGCCCTATGTTGTTTTCTTTTTTCATCAATAAATTAGCTCAAGAAGTAATAGATCAAGGAAGACATGGTGCTAGATTTTCGGCGGACTTTTTGGAATTATCATCTGATCACTTGCTGACGCTGTGGTCTTGTTAATAAAAACAGTTGTCAGTTTCAAAATGCAGCTGGTAATTTGAAAAATTAAGTCGTTAACTTGCAGTTAAAAGTTGATTTTGATGAAAATATGTCGTCTTTAGAAAAAGAAGCTACTTAGCATCGAGGGAACGATGGATATGTAAATGCCATGGTGTTTTCTTCTCAACCCGTTTAAGTTTTGCAACTATCTGTGAGGATCTTTCTAGCAGAGCAATAAATGCACGGTTACATGCTATCAATATCTTTATTTTTTTGGTTGAATAATAATTCATTGGAATTCTTTGTAAATTTTTTTTATGTTCAGAAGAAACAGTCTCTTGTACAGTGTGGTCCAAACTAATGGGCGTTAGATAAAAGGCTACATCGCATTGTGGGTCTCCTTATTTAATTGAAATTGAAAGATTTCTAGATGTTCACATAAAAAACGTCAAATGACTGAGTGTATGGTGAGACAAACAGACATCGAATTTATAAAAACTCATCAAGTTGGCAAACTGGGAAATCCAAACTCTGTTCTAGTAGCAGAACTGAAATATACATAAGTTTTACCTCTACCCATTAAGAAAAGACTTATCTTTTCTTCAGTGCAGACAGACATGAACGAATTATTTTGTCAACTTTTAAGCTTGGTCTTTCCCCAAATCGGGGAAACACAGTATCAATATGCCAATCTGAGGTAGTAGGTCCAATCCGTGGAATGTGCCTTTGAGGATGAAGCAAACTTTGGTTACCGGGGGACCGTCTTCATGCCGGAGCGATGGTGGATTCTGTGCAGCGTGAAGCAGAACGACCGTTGGCGGGCCGCAGCACTGATCAGACCTGATCCGAGTACACCTGATCACTACGGCCGGGAGGGCACGCGTCAGCCCAGCTGGGAGATGCCGCCATGACTGCGGGCAAACTATGGCCATCCAGGCTTTTGCCTTTGCAGAGGGGAAAGACGGGAGGTGGGGGGGGGGGGGGGGGGGGGGGGGGGGGGGGGCGTCAATGCTCCGCCACCCATCTGCCTCACGCTACCAGGAGCCGTCACATGGCAGATGGCACTCATTTCGTCGAGAGTCGTTTCACCTACCCTTGGATCTTAGCAGCGTCAAGCCTCCTCTTCGCGTACAGCACAGTCTTCGTTTCGCCTTTCACCAAACCTGGATTTGCAAAGTCGATGCCCCTTGAAAGCTATGTCCAAAGCATGTTTTTTTTTTTTTTTCACACACACAAACCCGCGCGTTCACACACACACACACACACACACACACACACACACACACACACACACACACACACACACACTCGCGCACGCGCATACGCGCGCGCATACACGCACGCACGCACTTACACACGCGCGCGCACACGCACGCACGCGCGCGCGCGCGCGCACTCACACACACGCACACACACACACACACACACACACACACACACACACATACGAATGCCTCTCTCTCTCTCTCTCTCTCTCTCTCTTTTCTTTTCTTTTCTTTTTTTTTTTCAAAGCGAAGTGATCCCTCTATTGCTATCGTGGTCAGTGTTCAGTTTGAAGATTGTGTCCGCCCGTTTCCTTGTGCAAGCCCCTAGGCCCACGGTGAATGCTTTTTGCCACTGAAAAGTGACAGTCGATCACCATGCATGATTACACGACTAGATGGAGTTTTCGGCATTCATATTCACAGGCTCAAAGCCAAGAACAGAGCGTCCCAATGCGAAACGCAGCGTTGATGCTTTGTTCTTCAGCAAGTTCTGAGTTAACCAAACAGCTGTGCTATGACCGGCGGCAGGTCAACTGGAGCAGCTCAGGACTTTGAATAAATGTATGTTCGAATCAAATGGCGTCTGACCGTCTCAGACTTGAAGAAATATATGTTCAATTTCAACAGCATTTGAATTTTGAAAATATATGTTCGATTCTAATAGCGTTTGAACACTTTAAGAATTGAAATAAATCCATGTTCGATTCCAATGGCATTTGAACTCTTTAGTCTTGAATAAATATGTGTACGATTCAAAAGACCTCTGAACACTTTAACACTTGAATAAAAATATGTCCGATTCAAACAGCGTCTGAACACTTTAAGAACTGAATTAATATATGTACGATTCCAGTGGCATCTGAACAGCATAAGACTTGAATAAACATATATTCAGTTTAGATGCCATTTGAACACTTGAAGACTTATATACATACATGTTCGATTCAAATGGCATCTCAGCACTTTAAGACTTGAATGGTGAGTCGTTACACTTTGTATCGGGAATAGCTGTTCTGAAAATGAGTTTCATCTTCGACTACACCACATGTTGAGCATTTTCTGTCTTCTCTTGAAGCGTATGTGTATCTACGTATCTCTATTTGTAGTTCACGAGAAGTCTACTGAGATCACGTCTCAGTTCAAAGTTTTTTAACACTTACCTTATGTGACCTGGGTTTCTCTTCAGAGAGCACGTAAGACCTCATGGCGAAAGCTTAGCAGTGCCTGGAATCGTACTGTCATCACCAGTCAGCGGAACAGCAACGAGCGAGGCTACGGGATGCACACAGCAGTTGCTTGACGGTGATATTTGCCGGTGGGCTCTGCAGTCATGAAAGATGGGCTCGTATACTCATGGAACGCTCCTGTGAAGGTTCTATCGTGTAATATCAGGTGGTCATTACACAATGGCATCTGCCAGTTATGCCCTTTACATGTAAATGGAATGCCCTGTGCATGCCTACACCCTATGTGAACACAGCACAGGCTTCCAAGGATCGTGAAGGATTGCTCCCAGGCGGTTTGTTCGGCGGTTGAGGACAGTACTTCTCTGGGTCCGTTTGGCACCTCCGGGAGTATGTTTTCCTTCTCTATGATTGACTTGAGTAAATCTGCTGTAGAAGCAAAGTCTTGAAGTGGTACTGTTTTGTTGTTTCCATCGGCCTTTATTTTCAAGGGTGTGTTCTGTTCTCCAGTACAACATTCTTCCTAGATCTGATTAATTCCCGTTCATTTAGAGCACACTGAATAGATTTTAACCATGGAGTGTTAGAAATTTCCAACTTTGAAGAATGCTGTTGCATGTCTGTGTGTTGTAAGTTGTATATTTGCGTTAGTTACATACAACCAGAGTCCTACTATGGGGCATGTTTAAAAAAAAAAAAAAGAATATGGGCTGACAAAGGAAACGAACAGGTTCCGCTAATTTTAGCTTTACTGCCTTTTTGTGTAGGCTAGAAGGCTCCTGCAAAAAAAAAAAATCCTTGTACGTATGTTTTAAAAAGGACTGCTTGGGATAGGGTGTGTTGGAGGAGAGTGGAGACATGGGGGCTGTTTATGGTGTGAGCTGCGTGAGGGAATTACTCTTCAGTGTCCAAAGGTTTTTTTTTTGTGGCTTTTTGTGGCATCAGTTATCGGATCAGTGGAGCACCCAAGTTGGTGATTTGTTTTTCCCTTTTTCTTCTTTTTCCTCCTAAGGCCGAAATCCAAGTCTTCATTTTTTTTTGGTGCTTCACACTGTCCGCCATCTGCAAAAAAAAAAAAAAAAAAAAAAAAAAAAAAAAAACCGGAAAAAAATAAAACCAATTTCCACTACTAGCTTTTCTTCTCTCGTTTTTCCCCTTCTTCCATGTTTCTCTCCAACCAGTCTCTTACACACCATGCATAGTCTGTGTGTTCTCTTACAAACGGACATTTTCTTGCTGATTTTAGTGTTTTGGCGTTTGATACACAGTGTCTGCGTTTCTTAATATTCTAATGTGTGGTGTACTGACACACTCATTCCGAAAATGTGCTGCTTATATAAAGAGAACAATATAAATGGAATAAAAGACTTAATTATTTCTTTCTTTCAGTTTTTTCCAGAAAGAGAGAGAGAGAGAGAGAGAGAGAGAGAGAGAGAGAGAGAGAGAGAGAGAGAGAGAGAGAGAGAGAGAGAGAGAGAGAGAGAGAGAGAGAGAACGTGAGAGACCGACCGACAGACAGAAAGACAGACAGACGAATGAGGAATGTATTAATGATCATGATATAAGAATGTAAGTTTCAACACCCAACGCTGTCGCTCCTGAAACTTTAAACATCTCTGTTAATTATCCTTGAAGAAACAAAGGCGAAAAAGAATGAAAGGACGACCCTGGGAAAGACGACAAACGTATATAGGAGACATAGACGGGGGTTCCTAGAATCTCGGAATTGGCTATTCCCCAAAAGATGCTTCCCTTGTAGAGAAAAGGAGGTCTACAAGGATGACATGAGAAAAGGCAAGAAGCCAGATAATAAGTGTGGGGGTGTGGGTGGGTGGGTGGGTGGGTGCGTGCGTATTTGCGTGCTTGCGTGCGTGTGTTTAAATGTGTGTGTGTGTGTGTGTGTGTGTGTGTGTGTGTGTGTGTGTGTGTGTGTGTGTGTGTGTGTGTTTGCTTGTGAAAGTGGATGTGAGTGTGTTTTTTGTGACTGAAATTTATATCGCTTTCTACAATTATCTGTCAATCATGTTTTTTTTATAGCAGTATCATTATCTTAATCACACTGGCCTTGTACACTATTTAACATATCTCAATAACTATATTAGAACGGGATCTGCTTCTCTCTCAATTGCAAAAGTTGTTCAGATATAACTCGGAAAGCAGGCAGCGCTTTTGTTTTTCGAGCTGTACTAATGCACATTTTTGCAATTAAAAGAATGTGATTAACTGCTGCTCTTTCGATCTTGAATTTTTCGCTTTGGACACCAAAAATTACATCAGCCAATGACAGTTTTAGCGTTTTTCCAACCATCATTGTTACGTATATTTCTATTTCTTCCCACAGTCTATGCATGAGTGGGCAATAATAAAAGATATTCCATAAAGTCAATATCATTTACACAGTTATCACATTCATTGGTTTCTATTATTTTCATTTTCTGAAGAAGAATGTTCGTAGGATAGATGTTGTGATTTATGTTCCACTGCAGCTCGTATAGTCTGTTTCCTTCGTGGATTGTCTTGGAATCAGCCATACGTTTTTATGTTATTCAACACCGAACGTTCTGTGCTAGAAATCATTAGCATGGGATAAGGTTTTAGTAGTTGTATTTCTTTCCAATGTTTTATGTATTTCTTTGGGTTTCACATTAGACAAGCTTGCTTCGCAAAAAAACTGGCTCTCGAGTATCTACAGAGGTCCTGTTTGATTGTATCCACTCCCAGCCACGATGCAGGGATGGAGTTGCACAGGGCGTTATGTTCAAATAATGTGTCTGCACAATTCTTTCTTAACGAAGTCGCCATCTCTTCTAATCTCAGCAGTCTATCTTCGTTGGCATGAATAAGATTTGTTACATATTCTATTCCCTTTTCTTTCCACTTATGGAAGCACAGCACTGTTTTTTTATACTTGATCAAGTCATAGTAGATTAATAACTGATCACACACATTGGATGGTTTGTACTTCGATTTATATTTGTCTCTTAATATCTAAATATGTGATAGTAACTACTTTCCAAAGTACATTTTCCAAATGGTTCATGCGTTGTACATCTTTTGATCTACAGTTGATCATGAATATCTTGTTCTTGTGTAGTATTTCATTCAAGTGCCATTTCGGTACGAAACTCCAGTTTTGTTCTGCTAGGGGAATAGTTTTCCAGCCCATTGCAAATAGAAATGCTTTGGGAGATCAGCAGTGTTAACCATATTCAAACCACCCTGCTCATATTCCGATTACATCACTTTTGTTTTCACTTTTTCGAAAGCGCTATGACTGCTACGTTTTCGTTGCCAAATGAATGTATAAAACATTGTAGTAATTTCCTTTAAAAATTTTCTGGAGTACCGATTAATTGCATAACATATATCAGCTGACTGGTAGGAAATGTTTTAATCACCAGAACTTTCCCATGGATACTAAGATCTCTTTTACTCCACTTCTTCATCATTCTTTGAATGTGCGTAACTTTCGGCTTCCAGTTTTCTTCCATAAATTCAGCCATCTTATCTCTTTGAAAAAGTATTCCTAAAATCGTGATTTTTTTTCAACCGTTGAAAAGGTAATATTGTGTTCGTCTAATTGTCTGCCCATTCTTAACACTTCAGTTTTATTGATGTTAAGTTTCAGGCCAGAAAAAATTTTCAAACCTTTTCAAAGTATCGTGGGAGATAATCAAATCTTCTCCATTTTTAAGAAATTATGTGGTATCATCTGCCATTTGTTTCATTTTGATACTTTTATTTTTTGATCGGTTTATAGTTGGCACTTCGATGCACATATTTCATTATTCCTGATTTTTATTGCTAATAGTTGTAAGGCTAGGAGGAATGCTAAAGGAGAGAAAGGACAGCCTTGTCGAATGCCACAATTTAAATTGAACTGCTCAGACAACCAGCCACCATAACTAATGCAGCTTTGGCTATTATTAGTCAGCGCATATATCCATCTTTGAAAATCAACACCAAAACCATGTCAAAGGAATGTAAAAAGTATATTGTAGAAATAGAATCAAAAGCTTTTGTAGTAGTCTAATGCTAGTAAGTAAACCCGCTTTTCCTGTTCTATTCAGGTAATTTATTACATCATCTATGTCCTTATAATGTTTGTAATGCTTCAGCCTTTAATATATCCAACTTGGTCGTCATTAATTAATCTACATATAAAAATTTAGAAAGAGAAGGGGTTAGTTACCGCCAAGGACATTGACAAACAAAGCACACGACAAGACACGATGCATTTCGACCGCTTGGGTCTTCTTCAAGCAAAAAAAAAAATAGATTACATTTAACATTTAGGACAGTACAAACAAAGAACGAACACAGTACAAACAAAGAACGAACGAGTTTGTACTGTCCTAAATGATAAATGTGATCTATTGTTTTTTTCTTGAAGAAGACCCAAGAGGTCGAAATGCATCGTGTCTTGTCCTGTGTTTTGTTTGTCTATGTCCTTGGCGGTAACTAACCCCTTCTCTTTCTAAATTTTGCTTCGTTCTCCGCCATCAGTTGCTCCATTTTGAAACTTTAACCTGCATATAACTTTTCCTCATCTTTCTGCCATAACTTTAGCCAAAACTTTATGGTCTGAGTTTGTTAGTGTGATAGGTCTCCAGTTGTTAAGATTATCTCTAATTCTTTGCTTTTGTGAATGAGGGAATAATACCTCGCCTTTGTGTGAACGAGAGTTCTCCTTTTTGAAATGATTCATTGAATGAACTAGTAATCATGCAGCCTATTTTGTAAAAAAAAAAAAAATCAAGAATTCTGTCGTTAAACCATCACTGCCTGAGGCTGAGCCATTTTCATTTTCCCTAGCGCAGCATTAGTTTCTGCTTAAGTGACTATGCCTTCAGATGCATCCGCGTCATCTTTGTTTTGTTTTTGTTTTTTTTTCGTCTTTCATGAACGAGCTGGCAGCATCTTTAACATTTGCGGTGTTTGTTTTTTGATTGTACAGATGTTTGTAAAGCACTACTTGTTCCTGTAATACGCCTCTTTGATCAGTTATATAATTTCTCCTGTCTCCTTACACAATCTAGTAATGATAGTTTTCTTACCACGTGCTTTCTCTAAATTGCAGAACTATCTACTGTTCTTTTCTCCTTCTTCAATTCTTTTGATTCTAGCTCTGATCTGGGCATCTCTAGTTCCTCCAATTTGTAGAATTTCTATTGTCTGCTTTGCTATTAGGTAATTAGAGAGTAACCGTTTATTTTGAAGTTGAGTGATTAGCATTTCCTCCAAGTCCTTTATCTGCACTTGTAGTGTTAGGAACTCGTTTGGTTTTTGACAAGATAATGATTTACCGAATTCAGTGCAAAAATTCTAATTTCCACTTTACATAACTCCCATTTTTCAACACAACTTACCACTTCATTTCCATTTATAAAGTCATCTAAGAGTCTGTTCAATGTTTCAACAAATGATTTGTTTTTAAATAGCTGTTGTTAAAACGACAGTATCCTGGACCGCGAACAAAACTACTATCATCGTTTAATTCTAATACTATTCCCTTATGATCCGAGTCTGGGACAGTTACGTCGTCTGAAGACGAACGAATGTCTTCAGGAGAAAAAGACGTACTCTAGTCGACGTGCAGTAAATGGATTTGAGATACTCCCAAGTAAACGATTTTTAAGTTGGATGATGCAGTCTTCAAATATCAGTTAAACCCAACGCGTTATATTGTTTTATCTAAAGTTTCAGTTTCTAACTTGTCATGGGGTTTACCTGTTTATCTGGGTCGGTGATAAGTGAACAGTTGAAATCGACTAAAAGTATCAAGTCTCCGTTCAAATTATCCAAAATTTCATTCAGATATTGAAAATGACAAACCTTTTCGTTACTGTTGTTCGGAGCGTAAGTGTTCGCAATGGTTAAACGGTATGTATCGTTGCACATAGACACAACCGAAATTCTTTGTTCTGAAAATACTAAGTCCACTTGTCCAGAAAAATGTTTTGAAACCATGATGATTTCGCCTCTACTTCTATTTGTATCTCATTGGAGAATATTTTACCACTTCTTCTTTTTCCAAGTTCTTATATCAGACACAGTAATATGCGATTCCTGTAAAACATACTATATCAAAACATTTTTTCTTAGAAAACGCCAACAAGGATTTCCTTTTCAAACTGCTTTTCAGACCCCTAGGTTCAAAGAAATTATACACAATTTTTCCATTATAAGGAATATTTCAGCATGAAATAAAGAAACGAAGGTTAGGGCATACAAAAGAAACCGGGGAGAGGGGAACGGGGGGGCGGGGGGAGGGGGGATGAGGGGGAAAGGGAGAGGGGTATTGCCAAGGGATACAAGGGGAATCAGGATAGGAGAGGGAAGGGAAGCTTTACAAGAATAGGGAGAGGGGACATTTGGACATTTTCTTTTCTTTCTTTTTTTTTTTCTTTCTTCCTTTCTTTTCCTCTTTTTCCTTCTCTTTCAGAGATGAGGACAGACGAGGGAGGGGAACATTAAAAAAAATCCATCCTATAACAACAAAAGACAGCAAGCCATAAGAACAATTAGTTACAATGTCCACGTTACCAGAAACCAGACGTAAATGCATTCGTTGTCGGCAGGACCCGCCTCATGCCACTGCTCACACGTGCAGAGCTCGGGCGAGGGGTCGTCAAGTCCCGTGGGACGTTGTGGCAGGGTTGTCCAGGCGTCCGTCGTCACAGCGGCGCTGTTTGCCTGTCCTCTGCCTCGGACTGTCTCGCTCTTTGGATCTGTTCCGCTTGGGGGGTAGCTGATCTGCCCCCCGGGGGGGGGGGGGGGGGGGGAGCGGTCCAGGGAGGAGAGGAGGGAAGACTGCCGAGACAGGGGGTCTGCTCCTGTCACTTCTGCCAACAGATCTATTCCTGTTGTGTTCTGTTCCCTGTTTTGTTTTGTTTTGCTTTAGTAGCAGCGGGCGGTTTTTCGTTTGTACTAGACTGCACACTGGGTTTATTGTACTTTTCTGTCTGTCTGTCCGTCTGTTGTGTCTCAGACAGTTGACAAACTGCATCTCCTCGTTTGTGCCCTGGTTGCTTACATTGTCTACATTCTACAATCTCGTCTGTACATTGAGAGACATGCTGGTCTGGCTGCAAACGACGCGAAAAGGAGGCTGGTATGGACACTAATTTCTGTTCTTTGTGAAACCCTTTAGCCGTGAAAATGTTAATCTTCAGGAATTTGTCGAGAGGAGCTGAAGGTATTTTAGACAAACTTACGGTCTTTAAGAAAACGCGTCAGTTTGTTACCTGCGTCTCTCGCTCTCAACATTTTAATCGAGGATCTCAGCTCACAACCGAGTTGTTTTAGTCAATGTACTATCTCGGTTTCTGCCATCGATATAAGTATATTGTCAAGCCATAACTTGTTCGTAGGCTTCTCCTCATCGGTGTCGCTGCGAAGGATAAAGCCTATTACAAAGGTCAGGCATTTCTTTGGTTTCTGCAAAGTATCTTTTAATTGTCGTTCCCAGGGTTTCCAGTACTTTGCGTGCTTTGCCTGATGTTCTTGAACTCTTGCGAAGTTACCATTTTGTTATGGAAAATGATCTCGAGACACTTGTACTGGTTCGTAATCTGTATTATAGAAGACCCATATTTGAATGCAATGGGTATTTTATTTACTATCAGCTTTATTTTTCCCCTGATCGATCTTATGTCTCCATGTATTACATTACTTATAAAGTTTACCTGACTTATTTGCAGCCCTTTTTTAATGGAGAGGATTACCAGGTCATCTGCATATAACAAACATGAAATTTGGGTGCTGTTGTTTGTGATTAAGTTACGAGGGTCATTGCAATTTGGAAGGTCTTTAAGAAATACATTGAATACAGCTGGGCTTTGTGTTTCCTTGAAAAACACCGTTTAGGAATGATCTCTTAGGACTTAGCCTGTCTGTTGTCTTTATATATAGTTCAATCTTGTCATACATGGATTGCATAACTTTCAAACAGTTACCTTTTAAACAGTAAACAAATGGGGTAGTCTTTGCTCCCATAAGGAAACCTAACACAGAGTAACTTTATTCAAGACTGGCACAGCCTTTAAACTTGAATAAAGTCAGACAAATACAAAAGACAATCTAATAGTGGGGGGAAAACAAGCGCAGGCCAACAACTAAATTGTCTTCATAGTAATGACTTGGCAAAACTTTGAACTTAAGGAGGGCGGAGGGGGGGGGGGGGGGGGGGGGGCAGGAGGTTGAAGATGTAAAAAACTGGGAACATGAAATTAAAAAAAATATGAAAACTCTTCACTGGCTGCATAGGGGAACCATCGCAATCCCTTTAAAGGCAGATATATTTGTATTGCCTGCTCCGAGGCCGTATAGTTGTGGGTTGAGCTCCTTGCCACACGCTATAGCTATAAAGGCTTTCTGGAAGTCAACAAACTCTGTCCCTTTCTGCCATTTAACATATCGCCTATAAGGTTTCTAAGGATAAAACCATGGTCACTTGTTCTTGAAGCTGTCTTCTGCGTTCATCTTTTCCTGTAGCCAATAGTTGACCGACTTCAAGATAATCAGATATTCTTCTGTTTATGATGTGGCTGGAAAAGTTTCCAAGTGTGTTGTTTATTTATCGTTTATCTAGTTCTTTTGAATCTAAGGGTTACCGTTCTGATATTATGGGCATGTTTATTCTTGTTTCCCAATCGTCAGGGCATGGACGCGAATGTGACACTTTTTGGAGA
The DNA here is from genome assembly GCA_016801955.1 of Conus betulinus. Classification (NCBI taxonomy): domain Eukaryota; kingdom Metazoa; phylum Mollusca; class Gastropoda; order Neogastropoda; family Conidae; genus Conus; species Conus betulinus. Next base: position 66,533 of record JADBJO010002080.1, read on the forward strand.
CTAACGTTTATGGTCTCATTTTCAATACCGTCAATACCTGGTGATTTTCTTGTGTTTAATGTGTTTTGAGGCGTTCCATATTTCTTTGAATGTGATGTGTTGGTATGAAGCTAAATAATCAGTGTTAACTTTTTTCCTGTTCGTACGTTAGGGTTTTGGTCTGCATGCATGCCTTTGCAATTAGCTTCTTTAGATGATTTATTTATTCATTTTGTTTTGATAGCTGGAGCATTTGTGGATTCGGGTACTTCTGATAGTCGTAATAATTTCAAAGCTTTCCAAGCGCTGTTTGCGTCTTCTGTAAATGTTTCACAAGGGCTGGCAACTAGTAGTTACTTGTCCATTTTCTTTTTTTTCTTGTTGTGGTATTTGTTACAGGCCTTGTTTGTTTCGTTTTTAGATATTCTTTTAACGTACCGCTTTTCTGGGTATCTGTTAACTGCGTTTCGTACAGACTTGATTTCGTGCTTTAGCACACAGCACTCTTGATCAAACTTTTGTTCGTAGGAATTTCTTTTCCTTTTCCTTTGTGTGTGTGTGTGTGTGCGTGTGTGTGTGTGTGTGTGTGTGTGTGTGTGTGTGTGTGTGTGTGTGGTGCGCGAGCGCACGCGGCGCTCTGGAGGGTCTCTTCCAATTTCATAGGTAGCATTTGCCGTATCCTCCATGACCTCCTTACCCGACCATCTATCTCTGAAAAGGGATTTCCGGCGGCTTCCGCTCTACTTATGCGCAGTAATATAAGAGTCATCAATCAGCCACGTGGCTGGGCTGTGCGATCAAGACAGCCAAGCCTTCATTAAACAACATGCATATCGCACACCAACGTCTGTCTTCCAGGCACCGCCGGAAAGGGGTGCCTGTTACAAAGAACTCGATGGTCGTGTCCAGTGTTTATTTCCGCCGGAAGAAGCGTCTGTACCATGCCAGTCTCTGCCCCCCTTCCGCTTGTTATATGGATGTTGGCGAACAATGTGCTATCATCCACAAAACGAAAGTGAGTAGGTTAATGGTGGTGGGAAGGGGGAGGAAAGGGGGTCAGTTCGGTGTATTCTTTCTTCTACTTTCTTTTGTTTTGTTTTCTTTTCCAGATAGAAATACCCCATATCAGAACAATACGCTTTATATAGAGAGTTAATGTCTCTATTCACGTTTTTCTAAAACCACTCAGACTTACCAAGCACATCGACAAAAAAAAAAAAACCACCATTGCCATCACAAAAATCTGTGAAGTCTAAAGTCGAGAAAAGGAAAATGGAATAAAAACACACGTATACTGAAAAAAAGAATCTAGTTTAATGTGAAGTAGGGACACGAAAAAAAAAAAAAAAAAAAACAAGACAGATTACGTCTGTTCCTACGGAGAAAGAAATCCATGCCGCATAATTTGAAACTCACGCTTCTTTCAGCACCTATTGACCCTGCACAAAGACAAACAAAAGACACAGAGAAGAAACAAACTTCCCCAAAAGCAAACAGAAGTCTCAAGCTTACCCCATAGAGCCCAAGCTAAACGTCAACAACCGAAACTGAAAGGTAAAATCACAAATCATTGCGGGCATTATAAACCAGTGAAAGGGTAGGGGTGTAGAAAAAATGATCGCAGAAAGCAAATGATCAGTAATTTTAACCACGAATGACAAAAGAGTGACAGAATGAAAATGTTCCTGCATAGAATTTTCAGGAAAAAGCGATTCTGTTATAAGCCCCGCCGCCCTCCCGCCGTACGCCGTACCCCATTCCGTTCGATGCATTGAGAATGAAGTACAGTAGGAAGCAGGGCAGATGTTGGAAAAAGGAGGGGGAGAGAAACTCATGATGAGATGGGAGAAGAGTAGGATGGGAGAAAAAAAAAAAGGCGGGAAATGAGAGTTGCATATCCTGTTCCTGCTGTTAAGTGTACATTTCCTTGCTGATGAGGATTTTCAAGAGGCTTATAGAGCGAGAAATCCCTAGGTTCACAACTTCAAGACTGGTCACCAATAGTTTTGAAGAATTATTATTATTATGATGATTAATATTATGAATAAATTGTGATCATTCTTGTCATAATGACTACCAGATTTGAACCAGTCACTCAGCTGGGAAACAAGCACTTACTTGGAGCTTCCGACGGACGTCCATCCGTCTTCATCAGCGTGTTGTTGCTACTAGGTGAACTGGAGTTCAGTGCACACGACCTCGGATCGAACCCTGGTTATGTGACTGAACAATTAGGAAGTTGTGCACAGGTGGGCAGATGTGTCTGCCCCGGTCCGGTTGAGTGTGGGGTTGTTGGCGGCAATGTGGATAGCTTCTTTCACCCCATGCCGAAACCATCTGTTGTCACGGTGGATCACCCACGCTGAAACCATCTGTTGTCGAGAGCGCTGATGTTATCATTTTCAAACTGATGTTGCTGGGCGAGTAGGTGGGCGCTTACTGGTGATGATTCTCTTTTGTGTTCAGTCATGCGTTATTATCATTATCATCGTCAACATTATATTCACCACCACCACCACCAACACCACCACCCACCATCATCATCATCATCATCATCATCATCGTTGTTGTTATCATAATCATCATTATCATCGTCGTCAGTAGTAGTAGCAATGGTAGTAGCAGCAGCAGCAGCAGCAGCAGAAGTAGTAGTAGTAGTAGTAGTAGAAGTAGAAAAATAAAAACAGCAATAAGAAACCAACATTAGAATATTGGAATCCATGTCCGACCCACCCACATTAGTATGCGCTTTTACTGAAGAACACAAGATGGGGTAGCAGCAGCTGCAGCAGTAGTAGTAGTGGAACTAGTAATAGTAGCAGTAGCAGTACTACTAGTAGTAACAGTGGCATTGAATAACCTTGAATTCTTGTTTCTTGTTTCAAGACCATAACAATACTTATGATTTTTTTTTCTTTTCTCAATGAGACATAAGAGAAGAGCATGTACTAGCTGCGAACATTCATATTGTAAATTATAACGTTCATACTGTAAATGATAACGTTCATATCAGCCCTGAGTTGGCCACCCGCGGTCGGCCGGGCAATATATCACATGTCATGAAAACTTAGTGTGCGCGATGTCAACAGAGTTAACAACTTTTTTTTTCCCGCTCGGATAACATGCAGAGTTTAACCCCCACACGTTCCATGCAGAGCTGGTGTCACATCAGGCCCACCTCATTACAGTTTCTACACTTTGAAAAGCATACTTTCCTCAAAACGAGCGTACCGAGCAACAGTTCAAGAGAGAAGGTGTCGAATTAAACGGTACTTTGGACAGCAGATTTTGAAACTTGAACGAACGAGCGAATGGGGCGGGGAGGGGGGGGGGGGGAGGAACAACAAAAAAAAAAAAAAGAAAAAAGAAAAAAAAAGAGAAAAAAAAAAATCTAACTCACTGTACTACAGTTAATCAACACTCGAAGCATCTTCGAGAAAATTGTCACTTGAACAAAGTTTTAGAACTCGAAGTACAGCAAAGTTAGACAACTCTAAGTACCGCACAACTGCAGTTACAGACGACATTCTCAGGAACATTCTCCTGACCCAGTTTAACCAGTTCGACGCCAGCTGAATTTCACAGCACATTTCTCAACACCGATGCATTTTGCTGTCACTTTTTTTTTCTCTCGAATGTACCTTTGTAAACAAGTGCATATCATGTGTACAGTTTTAGTGTGTGTGTGTGTGTGTGTGTGTGTGTGTGTGTGTGTGTGTGTGTGGTGAACTTTACAAGTGCGTCCATGTATACCGTTGCCCTCTCCACCCGTTGCATGCACTAAATTAACAACAGCCGTAAATCTGCGAGTGTTATTTTCAGCAAAATTTTTGAAAATTGTAAAATTGACAACTTCTCACAAATTGTGATCGCTCACAATTATTGCTTCATGCACCGGTAAAAAGACATAATACACGGTAGTATATTTACCAGGTATTAAGTTACGTCTATTGACATCAAACCATTGAATGCCATTTTTTTCCAGGCAGATGTCATCAACATTAGCCAGTCTGATGCGTGAGCGATGATTCCACACAGGGTGTTTTTTATGATTACTTTTGTGTGTATAGTGTTAAAGAAGCCTGAAAATTCTAGTCAAGAATGAGTGCTTTAACTACGATCCCTAAAGAACATCACACACACACACACACACACACACACACACACACACACACACACATACACACACACACACACACACACACACACACACACACACCACACACACACGCACGCACGCACGCACGCACGCACGCACGCACGCACGCACGCACACACACACACACACACACACACACACACTCACACACACACACACACCTCGCCTGTATATTTTTTTGAACCAAGTTCTTGACAGTGGTAATGCATGAGTAGAAAGAGTGGCCACTTTTCGTGAGAATGAGAAGGGGATGGGAGATGCTTGCGCCTGGGATGTCATTGTGAGATACGCATCTGGTTTAAATATACGCAGCATTCAGACATACTAACATCGTATATGTTTCACAGTGCTGTGCATAATACACTGAAAATAACAGACTGCTCAGCTCAGGTTAATAAAAAAAAAAAGATGTGTCTAAGATGCAGATAAGACTAGATGAAAAAAAAATATATATATGCCCCAGCCCTCCTCCCCTTTTCTCCACTCAGCCTTTGCCCCTTATTTTTTTCAGTGAAGTTTATTTATATGTTATATAGACCATTGCCTCTCTTGTATAGTGTTTGTAAAATGTCGCAATTTCGTGCGAAACAAAGCAAAAGAATGATAGTTTGCGCACATTTTAAGCATTTCCCTTAATCGTAAAGAGATGCAAATCCTACAGTGTATCGCTGAAGCTGGTTCAGATTACGGTCTGAACGCCGTGCCTTCCTGTAGCGTTAAGGCCGGGTTAGAGTTGAAAGGGTCAATTCTCCACGCTATAACTGATTTTCGGATCCACCGACAGGGAAAGTTGTAGGCGAAGTTCGCAGCGCGCTGCCGACGTGTGGGGGACATTTTGGAAACGTCTTTCGTGCACTGTTGTGTGGTTGTATGTTTCTGCTGACTGAAATCTGAGGTAAACTAGAGTGCAGTTCAGATCATGTATCTATTTACTTACTGATTCGTTTATTTATTTCTTATTTTATTTATGTATATCTTTACTTGTTTATTCTCTTTTTTTTTCTTTTTTTTTTTTTTTTTTTTTTTTTTTTTTTTGCTGTCCCAACCTCAGAGGCAGTGTACCCACACCGCTCATTCCGACACCCCGTCCACAGCTACAGACCGGTCGGCCCCGCCGCAGCCCCAGCACTAACAATCCACAGGAAGCAGTCAATGTCAAGTCGTTAAGAGGCAACCCACCGGAGGAGACACTGCACTGCTGCCGAGTCACTTCGGTGGTGTTCAGTGGCGCCTGTTCTGATCTAACATACGCAGGATACCACCTACTAAGCCCCGTACTGACGACAATAATTGCTTAGTCGCGGAGCCGGCGTGAGTGAACTCTCCCTCCGGAGGGCGCCACCACGTCCGTCCAACGACAGCCCCCCATGGACTCGCCGATACCGGTGACCCCGAGAGAACCAAACCAAAGCCACAGACGTGGAGAGGACATCGAAATTGAGGTCACTATGAGAGCAGGGCATGAAGGGTCACAGAATTTGACACATTTTTTTTAATGCTGATCCATGAGAATGAGGATGATTAGGATGATGCTACGGATTTCCATTTCGGTCTGAGACTACATGACAGGGCTGTACTCTACGCTTCCTTTCATAATATACCCCGGCATCAACCAGGCCCGAGAGATACAGACACCTGCAGTGTTGGTCAGGGAATTTGAGCAACACTCTCAGAAACGCATTCATTAAGTGGATGAAACTCGACTGTGTGGTCCCAGTCTTCCCAACTGAGTCCGCAGCAAACTCAACTCTGAGTAGGAGCCGGTCGGGGCAGAAAAACTCGCATGACTTCTGATGGGATTCGAACCCACGACCTCCCAGCCGGGAGTCCGCGACGACGCTAACCACTTCGCCACGGCAGCTGGTCTGTTCATCTATTTATTTATTCATCATTAGTTTGTTTGTTAATTCATCTTACTATTTATTTTATTTTCATTTACGTATTTGAGAAAATAAGATGTAGATTTCTGTTTCATATCGAGGCAATGGAATTGAAGGGTGAACAACTGCAAGTAAAAGCAGCCACGACGGTGCAGTGGTAAATTTCGGATCTAACAGGGTGGAAGGCTGTGGGTTTGAATCCTAGTTTTCCCAACTAACCCTGCAAATGTCTGCGATTCTTGGGCTTTGATGGCACGAGGACATTGAATGAAAGTGCAGAGTAGTCTTTGAAAAAAAAAAAGCTCTCTAAAACATCTCTTTAAAAGTGTTTAAAATCAAGTCCCACCGAGGGAACATGGACAAACGAATCACAAGACAAAAACACGACGCGTTTCGACCTCTCAGGTCTTCGGGCAAGACAAACAGCACTCAGTTCAATGAAAATGAAGAACGAGCAATCACTTATCTTTGTCAATATTGCTCGTTCTTCATTTTCGTTGTCCTGAATGTTGTTTATCTAGCCTGAAGAAGACCAGAGGGATCGAAACGCATCGTGTTTCGTCTTGTGATTCGGTTGTCTATGTTGCATGTCGGAGCTGATTTTAAACACTTTTTAAGATTTGTTTAGATTTCCGCCTGCAGTCTCTTCACTTTGCAATTACCACTAAAACATCGTTTCGTTCTCATTAATCCTCATTCACACCGGCTCAAATTCTGTGGTCCTTTGGGCCTGCTTCGATTTCTTTTTTCATATCCATGTCCGTGGTGAGTTCGTATATGAAGTGTTCCATGCTCAGTAGATCGGGCCTATAATCAGGATTTGTTGCAAATCTTACAAGGTGGTAGATTTCCAAACATCGAAAAATCCCCTTGTTTCTGGGGGATTTTTTTTTCTCTCCTTTTTTTTGTGCAGATCCATGCATCATCTTTTAAATATAAACGAAAATTTCACAAATACTTTACCTCGCATTACTGCATAAAGTGTGGTACAAAAGCAAGCATTCTGGATCTGCCCTGTGACCAAATTCCGCATCAAAATTCAATGGGTTCGTTCCTTATTTTTCACGACGCTGTGTCAAAATCTGCTCGGAAGCGTTTTTGCGTAATTTTGGTGGTAAATACATGACACACACCAACAGATTCCAGTGAAAATATTACCCCCCACCCCCTTCCCTTTGGCGGGAAGAACGAGTCAGAATAATAAAATAACCTGAGCACTGCGAAAAGTTCAAACCATTCCACCCGACCACCATAAATTAGCTTAAATTAACATGGGTAGAAGCGCGCTCGGCAAAGGACAAACGGATTTTGGACTCATCGTTTAAGTTAATTCGGAGTGGTTTTCCCTGTAGTGGGAAGGAAGTATTAGCAACGACCGAGAGAGTTACTTCCCATCCGCTTGAAAGAAAAACAACTGAAAATTACAAAAATGTAAAATTTACGTATCATCATACAGTTTAAATATTTAATGAAAATGTACGGCTTTATACATAGTTATTAATTCGTGACATAATTTCACACACTGTCCATGTTTAGGAGAAAATTTGTAATGTTCCTTTTAGATAAACATGAATGCAGACTGGATCTGCTGTCTGATTCAGATTCGCATCATTGATCTTTTCAAACTTTGACATGAATGTCCTTGGGCAACATTCCATCTTTAGGCCGACTCTGGTGAAAATAGGCTGTTGACATTTCACGTAAATCCTGCTGACAAACAAACAAAGCAATTTGTGTGGGTGAAGAGATAGCCTCCTTGGCGGGGGCAATAACAAGAAAAACAACATTGAACTGTGTCGGAAATGCAAAGTAGCTTTGGCTGCCTCATCTTCGAGAAGTCAAAAAAAATAAATAAATAAAATATGTGCAGTGACATTGTATGAGGAAAACCGACATTGCTATCAGTCTCGTTACCATTTTTCAGCTGTCAGTTGTCGAATCTTTCCTGACAAATAAAAACACAAACAAACAAACATCAGAGAAATTATGGTTCTCAGCGAGTCCACGGATTAAACACACACACACACACACACACACACACACACACACACAACTGAGAGAACAGCAGCAACAACAAGGGAGAAAACAAACAAACAAGGTATGAAGTGGGGGAAATAGGGTTCGATTGGTCAGGTCTTTTTGGTTCTTGTTTTGTTCTTCTCATCCATTCTTTTCCATTCTTTATCCTGCCTTCTTGTTCTCCGAGTTTGCTCATTGTCAGTTGTTCTCTGAGTCTCTCCCCGCCCCCACCCCCCCCACCCCCCTCTCTCTCTCTCTCTTTATCTGTGTGCACGCGCACGCACGCGCGCATGTGTGTTTGTTTGTTTGTTTTGTGTGTGTGTGTGTGTGTGTGTTCGTGTGTGCGTGTGTGTGTGCGTATGTGTGTGTGTGTTTGTGCGCGCGAGCGCGCGCGCGTGAGAGAGAGAGAGAGAGAGAGAGAGAGAGAGAGAGAGAGAGAGAGAGAGATCCGCACCGACCATCACACAGACAAAACAACCCAGAATTGTCGAGTGGTTCTTAGAGGGACAAGGGGACGGACAGACAGGCATACAGACAGACAGAAACCGACCACCGCATACGCACAGTTAAAAAAAAAAAAGAAAAGAAAGAAAGAAAAAAAAAACTGATCCATTTATACCAAAAAAGTGGTTCTGGATGTGGAGAGGGAGAGTGTGTGTGCGGGGGGGGGGTAGGGTGGGGAAGATGGGTTGGGGAGGGGGGACGTGGCCGGCGCCCGCTTTCAAGACGAGGGTGTCAATCATTGCACTGATATGCCCCCAGGAGAGAACAGCATAGCGTGCGCACACCCACGATTCGCACGTGACACTCGGCACCACAGCAGTGATTACTGAGAAAGGCATGGGCAACACAACAACAAAGGAGATCCGTGCGCGCACACGCGGATTTCAGCAGCGGTCCCTCCTTCCCCCCCCCCCCTCCCCCCTCCCCCCCCCTCCCCCCCCCCCCTTACTAACACACGTGAGTGAGCGCACGCGCACACTCGCACTCCCCGCCATCCCCTTCAACTCTCCTCCCCTCACTCCCCCCATCCCCCCTTCAACCCCTCCCCTCCCCTCCCCCCCCCCCCCCCCCCACCCCCCCCCCGCCCACCCTCCCCCTTCCCCTTTCCCACAACACACACACACACACACACACAAGAGTGGGCGCGCGTGCGTGCTCACACAAGAGAGAGAGAGAGAGAGAGAGAGAGAGAGAGAGAGAGAGAGAGAGAGAGAGAGAGAGACGTTCACGGATATGGATATCTTATTCATAAATAGGCCATACTTTTCATGAGAGAGAGAGAGAGAGAGGAGAGAGAGAGAATGTGTTTTCAGAGAGAGAGAGAGAGAGAGAGAGAGAGAGAGAGAGAGAGGGGTGGGGTGGGGTGGGGGGGGGAGAAGCATGGTGTTCTCTTTAAGTTACATAGTCTAAAAATACCTCGATCCTTTCTGGTAAGCGCATGACGTCATAGTATGTTCAAACCTGTTGTGTGTGTGTGTGTGTGTGTGTGTGTGTGTGTGTGTGTGTGCGTGCATATGTGTGTGTATGCTTGATTGTTCAGGAGGGAACGGGGAGGGGGGGAGCGGGGGGTGGAGGGGGGAGCGCTATGTGACAACGAACGGCCTCCAGTTGTCCAAACACGTTGACAGCGACATTTTCTTTTTTTGTTACAGAACGCACACACGTAAATATGGACAACACCGTTACTTTATTGCTCTAAGCTAAATCTCAACTGCCACTACTATGCAAATGAAAGATGACCCGACCATGCACATACAATATTAAATATGATTAGCGATCATGACTGAGTACACATAGTCAAAAGCAGCTGGGGGAATAACAGTGACTGGTTCTGTCTTAGTTGTTGTATCATACCAAATTTTTTGATAACCTAAAGAGACAAACAGCATTGCAAGTGTGTATGTATCTAAAGTAAATCTACATCAGTGATACACATGTCTTTGGAGTGTGTGTGTGTGTTGTGTGTGTGTGTGTGTGTGTGTGTGTGTGTGTGTGTGTGTATGTGTGTGTGTTGTGTGTGTGTGTGTATGTGTGTGTATGTGTGTGTGTGGTGTGTGTTTGTGTGTATGTGTGTTGTGTGTGTGGTGTGTGTTTGTTGTTGTTGTTTGTTGTTTGTTGTTGTTGTTTGTGTGTGTGTGTGGTGTGTGTGTGTGTGTGTGTGTGTGTGTGTGTGTGTGTGGGTGTGTGTGACAGAGAGTGAGAGGATTGGGGGGTGCATCAGCCTCATCAACGATCGTTCCACACTGCAACACCTCTCTCTTTTCCTCTCCCTCTTTCCTCTCTCTAATACAGTTCTCTCTCTCTCTCTCTCTCTCTCTCTCTCATACAATTCTCTCTCTCAGACAGTTCTCTCTATCTCTCTCTTATCCCCTCCCCTCTCTCTCTCTCATACAACTCTCTCTTCATACAACTCTCTCTTCCCTCTCCCTCCCCTCCCTCTCTCCCCCTCCTCTCTCTCTTTCATAAAACTCTCTCTCTCCGTCCTTTCTCTCTCTCGTCCTCCCTCTCTCTCTCTCCTCCTCTCTCTCTCTGCTCTCTCTCTCTTCCATTCTCAATTCTCGCTCTCAAACAATTCACTCTCTCCTCATAAAACTCTCTCTCTTTCATAATCCTCTGTCTCTCTCTCATACAACTCTCTCTCTCACTTACTCCCTCCTCCGCTTCCTCTCCCCTCGTCCCTCACTCTAACTACCCCCCTCTCTCTCTAATTCCTCATCTCTCTTCTCTCCGCTCTCTCTCTCTCCTCTCCCTCGCTCTCACTCTCTCGGCATACAACTCTCTCCTCTCTCTCATCTCAGTCTCCCCTCGCTCTCTTCTAAACTCTCTCTCAATTACACTCCGCCTCGCTCTCCTCTATCCTCTCGCTCCCCTTCCTCTCTCAGTCTCCCCCTCTCTCTCTAAGCTCTCCATCTCTCTCTCTCCGCTCTCTCGTCTCTCTCTCGTCTCTACTCATACACTCTCCTCCTCTCTCCCGATACAGTTCCTCTCTCCTCTCATCTACAATTCTCCTCTCTCTCTCTCGTCTCTCTCTCCTCCGAACCCTCGCAACTCCTTCTCACTCGTCTCCATCTCTCTCTCCTTCTCCCTCATCCAACTCTCCCACCCACTCTCTCTCTCCACCTCTCTCAACTCTCTCTCGTCTTTCTCTCTCCCTCTCTCTCTTTCTTTCTACTTCTTCCTTTCTTTCTCTTTCTTTCTAGAATTTCCAATTCTACCCTCTCTCTCTCTCCTCTCTCCTCTCTTCCTCTCTCTCTCTGTTCATCTCTCTCACTCTCCTCTCTCGCTCCTATTAATTCTCTAACTGTCTATCTCTCTCTCATACTCTCCTCTCTCTCCCTCCGTCAATTCAACTCCTCTCTCGCTCCTCTCTCTCGCTCTCTCTCTTTCTCTCAACATTCTCTCTCTCTCTCCCCTCTCCTCTCTCACCTCCTCTCTCTCTCTACTCCACTCTCTCTCTCTCTCTCCCACTCTCCCTCTCTCCCCCCCTCCCCCCCTCTCCCTACTCTTCTCTATTTTCACTCAATTCTCCTCTCTGTCTCTCCCACAAATCTCTCTCTTTCCCTCTCTGTCTCTTCTCTCTCTCCTCTCCGTCCTCTCACCTCTCTATCTCGTCTCTTCTCACTCTCTTACACCTCGTTCTCCCCTCACTCGTCTCCCCTCTCCCCTCTCCTCTCTCTCTCTCATAAACTATCCTCTCTCTCTCTCTACTGTCTGTCTCCTGTCTCTCTCCTCTTACAACTCTCTACTCTCTCTCTTCCTGTCTGTCTGTCTGTCTGTCTGTCTGTCTCTCTCGCTCTCCTCTCCTCCCCTCTCTCTCCCTCTCTCTCTCCCTCTCTCTACCTTCTCCTCCTCTCTCTCGCCCTCCTCCGTCCTCTCTCCTCTCCCTCTCTCTCTCTCAGACCTTCATGATATATACGTGGTTGGTGTGGAAAGCTTTCGTTTAATGACTGCTATCATTTGATGAACTAGCACCGTCAGTACCAGGCCACAGGGCTGGTATGTTTGTTTACTGGCGGACGGTCGTAGTTGCAGGTCAATGTTGCAAATGCAAAACATAACTCTTGGTGTGTGTGTGTGTGTGTGGTGTGTGTGTGTGTGTGTGTGTGTGCGTGCGTGCGCGTGTGTATGTGTGCGCGCGCTTATGTATGTATGTATGTATGTGTGTTGTGTGTGTGTGTGTGTGTGTCTGTGTGTGTCTGTGTATGGGCAAGTGTGTGTGTGTGTGGTGTGTGTGTGTGTGTGTGTGTGTGTGTGTGTGTGTGTGTGTATGTGTGTGTGTGTGTGTATTCGGAGAGTGGGGGGGGGGCTGTGTGTGTGTGTGTGCGCGCGTGCGTATGTGCAATCTGTGTGTGATTTTGTGTGTGTGTGTGTGTGTGTGTGTGTGTGTGTGTGTGTGTGTGTGTGTGTGTGTGTGTGTGTGTTGATGTGTGTGTGTGTGTGTGTGTGTGTGTGTGTGTTAGAAAGAGAGAGTGAGTTTGTATGTGTGTGTGTGTGGGGGGGGGGAATAATGTGCTTTGTGTGTGTACGTGACGAGTATGTTTGTGCACGCACGCGAGTGTATGTGTGCGTGCGTGTAGAAGTGTGCCTCTGAGTGTGTGTGTGTGTGTGTGTGTGTGTGTGTGTGTGTGTGTGTGTGTGTGTGTGTGTGTGTGTGTGTGTGTGTGTTAGAAGGGCTTGGTGTGAGTGTGAACAGGTATGTTCGTGGGCGCACGTGAGCGTATATATATATATATATATATATATATATATATGATAATTTATAAACAAAGCTTGCTCTTATGTCTCAGATTATAGAAATAGGGGGGTGATAAGCCTTCATATCTGCAGTGGTAGATGATTCTGCCCTAACTGACAGTATGTGCTTGAGTGGGTGAATGGGGAATAAATAAATGCTTCTCAAAATGAACCTTCAGCAAGCTTATAGTCTCCAAAGTGGGAGACCATCTCCAATGGGGAGAAAAGCTCACTAACATATAACTCCTGGTCAGATACCGGTATTTCGAAACCTGATTGTTTCTCCTCAGTGACCGCGGAAAGTGGTAATTTGACTCCTCTGCCTTTTCGGTTTTAAGAAGAATGCTATACCAGAAAAAGGCTGCTGTGCAATACCATAGTATGTTTGTGAGTTTTCAAAAAAAAACTAACTAAAGGTGCCACCTAAGAAGCACGCACACACACACACACACACACACACACACACACACACACACACACACACTCATATACATATGAGTGTGTGTGTGTGTGTGTGTGTGTGTGTGTGTGTGTGTGTGTGTGTGTGTGTTTTCGTGTGTGTGCGTGTGTGTGTGTGTGTGTGTGTGTGTGCGTGTGTGTGTGTGTGTGTGTGTGTGTGTGTGTGTGTGTGTGTGTGTGTGTGTGGTGTTTGCATGATGCGCATGTTTTTTGTATGTAATGTGTGTTGCGGTCTTTTTGTAAAAGGTGAGTGGATAAGGAGGGAAGAGGGAAGTAGGAGATGGGGAAGAGAGAGAGAGAGAGGGACACATCATCCTCCACACCAACACCAGCTCGTTGTTTCCTCTCTCTTTTATTTCATGGTTGGATCGAACCAGCCATACCAACCACCGACCCATTAAGACATAAACAATAATAATCATAAACATGAGGTATCATATATAAAAACATACAAAAAAGCATAACCATTCAAATAAAGCCAAGACAAGTATCAACCATTCATAATGGAATTGTGAAATATACATTGAAACAATGGGTCTAAGCTTCAAAGAATATCGGAATATTGTCCATGCAGCACATAGACATTAGACTACCAAAATTAAGGTGCAGGATTTATAACAAAAAAAAAAGCACAAAAGGCCTCCCCGTTGCGAACGGTAAGAGGTCAAACATATCTTTGCAATCAATAACATGATCATATCATAATCATAACATTAACCAAAGGGGATCCCCGTTGCGAACGGCAGGATCAACAACATATTTATTTCATTAACATAACATTAACATTGAGACTCCCCGTTGCGAACGGCAGGAGTTACATACAGTCAAAAGCATGGATCATGATTTCACACCAAAGAACAGTATTATAAATGAACATACATGTAAGCACACACACACACAAAATGGAACTCCCGGTTGCAAACGGCAGGAGCAATGAATAATAAAATGGAATTAATCAATATCTCATTTTTAACAGCATGGCATCACTTGGGCCGTGTAACAGTTACACATTGTATGGGGGGGGGGGGGGGGGATCACATGCGTAGTGTCCACACATGATCAAACTCAAAAAGGACACATCTTGCACATTAACCAGCCAACTAAAGCCATCTTTCTTTCTCAGCACACACACACACACACACACACACACACACCTCAGGACAGTGCGTACTGCATGCTATTAGGCCTACATCCCGGCGGCCCAACAATGGCAGTTGCTTTTCAGCCATGCAATGGACCCACGGCTGAACAATTGAACAAGTGAACACTCACAGACTAACAGATGCAGCAGCAACCGAATAAACAAACAGACTGACCAGTGGCTACTCGCGCACAAAATAGCCACATAAGCGCAACAATCGAATAGCATTCGCGTAATTAACTGCCTAATTTACTCAGCCACGTAACCACGTAACCCTTCAGTCGCTCAAATAGTGAAACAATCGAACAAACAGGTAAAACATTCTTTTGTGGATAGGTAACAACCCAGACACACAGACGAATAATCACACTACCTTCACTGACAGTATCTTAATCATTTGCACAGGCCGCCACGCGGCTTGGTCACACTGTGACTTAACCCTTCCCTTCTCGACAGCCAACAAGGGCGGCGTTTCACAAGCCAGTTTGTCTAGTGTTCGAACACAAGGAACTTGCAGGGCGCGCGTTAAACTTTATCCACTAATCACAATTAAAAAGAATTTTAAACGTCTGCAACGTCTGTGATATATGTTTGCTGGCATCGGTTTGTTGGTTACTAACATAAAAGCTGCTGTGTGACAATACTGAATGACTGTTTCTGATTTCATTCTTATTAAGCGACCAGCCCTGCTTAGTTACAGAGTTATTTGAATACTTGACTGTGGGGAATTTGGTATATCACATTTCCAGTTAATAAGAAAAATGGAGTTTGTACAATAAAAATATAAGAACATAGACTTTTAACTTCCATTTACTAGTAGTTGTTTCACTAAGATAGTCCTCTATCTGCCCTCACTCTAGGTAAAACATAGCCAAACCAAAGGCAGAAAAAGAAACCATCAACATACCTTTACATTCACAAACGCCTGAATAACAGAACCAGCCTCAAAGCCTTCACCACACTCTGCTCAGTGAAGAAATGATGATCTCAGAGCCGGAACGCTGGGGAGTATATAGGCCTTCCAGTTCCTTTCAACGAAATCCTTCGAGAAAATTCCTTTGTGGCCTGAGTCACAATGGAACCAGTAGGAGCGTCTAAAGTGTCTAAGATCTGGCTTCGCTGGGCTGCTCTTGAACAGACATTCTACCCCCCGGGGCCCGACACAAGTCCACCTCAGCAAAGACAACACCAACCACGGCTCCACGGTCTCCCGGGGCTGTCTCCTTGGCCTATTCTCAGTATTCTTCCAGGCCAAACCATCCAGACCAGCCATGGTCAAAGAGAGGCTGAAGACCTCCTCAGCAAAAAGCGACACCAATTACGATGTGGCTGAAGTCCAATGGCTGTCTCTTCAAAACCAGTCTGCCCAGACCAGCCGTAGGCAAATTGTCTGCTGAGTGACCAGCCTCTTAACTGGCATTCCAAACTACCTAGCTAGGTTACCCCTCACACTGCGATCCTATCCTGCGTTTTGGGGATTAACCACTACAAACTCTCTGTTCTCAAAAGTTGGGCTGCAATTGGGCAAGAACTGTATTTGATAGTAAACGTACATTTCTAAAAAAAAAAAAAAAAAAAAAAAAAAAAAAAAAAAAAAAAAAAAAAAAAAGTTGTCTATGTTCCTCTTTCTGAGCACAACGGTGAGGAGACATTTCTGTCTGTCTGTCTGTCTGTCTGTCTGTCTCTCTCTCTCTCTCAAAAAACACATGCACAGACACACACACACACACACACACACACACACACACACACGCACGCACGCACGCACGCACGCACGCACGCACGCACGGACACGCACGCACGCACGCACGCACGCACGCACGCACGCACACACACACACACACACTCACAAGAAGCGAGTTAACGATTTGCGTCAGCTTCCTCTGACTGGTTCCTGATAAAAAACCACATTTTGCCCGTTGCTGAGTGGAAGCCCTGAGAACACGTGAAACATAAACGGTTGAGAGAGAGAGAGAGAGAGAGAGAGGAGAGAGAGAGAGAGAGAGAGAGAGAGAGAGGAGATAGAGAGAGTTAGAGAAAGAAAGGGGGATAGAGAGAGTGAGAGGTATAGACAGAGATGTACACATACATACACACACACACACACACACACACACACACACACACACACACACGCACGCACGCACGCACGCACGCACGCACGCACGCACGCACGCACACACACACACACACACACACACACACACACATGTATGTATATATATATATATATATATATATATATATATATATATATATATATATATATATATACAGATAGACCGACAGACAGAGAGAGAGAGAAGAGAGAGAGAGGAGAAAGAGAGACAGACAGACAGGCAGACAAAGACAGAGAGGGGTATTGTCTGTTACCAGACGGATTATTAAGCTATTTTTTTGGTGCTTCAGAACAGAAATCATAGCTGAATGGCAAAATTCGGACAGATTTCCTTCTCTGGTGTTAAGCTCTTTATGGCAAAATTTCTCCTTCTCTTCCTTGTTGCGAGTTCTGTACATGGGGAAAAACCCTGAATTCGACACTAGACTGTGTAGATGTTTGTCTGTTTGATTCTTATTTCTGTCTCTTTTACCGATAATTTTCAAGAATGTACAGCATTGATTCCACTTCGATTGTGTAAATTTTGTCTGTTTGATTTTCATTTCTGTCTCTTTTCCCGATGATTTTCAAGAATGTACAGCATTGATTCCATTTTGTAAACGTTCTTCCGATTGGGCCACGAACCTCATCCCTCACACTTGCAGATGTAGCAGGCAAAAGAAAATGATAAGTACATCCAGGACAGTCTACTTCTCTTCGATAGTACTCCCGTCTTGTGGTTTGTATGACCACAGTGCCCTGTATCTTCATGTATCAACTTGTTCAGCCTCTAATCAGGGGCGGATCGGCTCTTGGGAATAGGAGGCATTCACAGTGCTTCTTTGTTTTGTTTTTTTGTCTTGTCTTTTTTCATTTTTTTTTTTTTTTTTTTTTTTTTTAAAGCAATAAAGGGTTTGTTGACCAATGGAGATAACTCGGAGTAAGGGAAGAGGAGTTGCAAGATAAGGCAGATTAAACAAGTAGAAACATCGCAACAGCCCTGGACAAAAAATGTATTGATATGTGCGCCAGCACACCAGCGCGCGCGCACTCTCTCTCTCTCTCTCTCTGTCTGTCTGTCTGTCTGTCTGTCTGTCTGTCCCTCTTTCTCTCTGTCTCTCTCTGTCTCTCTCTCTCTCTGTGTCACACACGCGCGCGTGCACACACACACACACACACACACACACACACACACACACGCGCGCGCGCGCGCGCGCGCGCAGGGTAAAACAAAAGTGAGAAGAGAGAGCAGGGAAACAGGGGCATTGAGGGAAGGGCGGTGGAAGAAGGGGGGAGTGTCCAACAGAGATCAAAACTGAACAATTCGGTGGGGGGGGGGGGGGGGGGGGGGGGGGGGGCGGTAGACAATCTGATATCAACTCTTCAACAAGCTCCCCCATCACCTTTTTCCCCCCTGGTGAGGTGTCAGGCTCTACCCGTCTCCCACTACCACCCCGCCCCCCCCCCCCCCACACCACCACCCACCCACCCACCCACCCACCTTCCACACTCGCCGCCCTTCCCCATCCGCTACCCCGGCTAAAAGAATTACCAAGGGTGGGTGGGGGGGGGGGGGGGGGGGGGGTTAGAAAACGCTGCCGTTATCTTCCAGTCTCTTTAGTTTTCTATTTCTGGAACAAAAGCCGGACTCGCAGCATCGTGTCATTCCGTGATGTGTTCGCTAACAATGACTGATGACAATGCCAGTGGATGGGAAGTGGGGGGGGGGGGGGGGGGGGGGGGGAGCTGGGAGTGTGGGGGGGGGGGGTGAGGGGGGGACTGATCTTCCGCCTTGCGATGCTGTTACAATCAGAACATCCTGCTTTGTTGCTCCGAAGAAGCCATTTGAGGTCAGTTGTCACACGGCCAAAAATCATTGACTTCCACTCAGGCGACAAATAGAAACGCAATCAGCATGTTGTTGAATTAGGTGGCTGTCACAATCGTTCCGCTGCCGTTCAAGATGGAATGGCAGCCAACTGAACTAATCGTGTAA
>JADBJO010002080.1:90000-105000 GCA_016801955.1 Conus betulinus
GGGTCGCTTACAATCGGCAAATCGAGAATATGAAGTTCATGTCAAATTACGTTCTCCAGCTGTCCAAGAATTGGTCAGTGATTTGCTGTTACCTTGGGTTCCATAGCTATCCAAATGGAAATCAGTCAGATCGCTACTTCGTCAACAAATCAAGATATTCCGAAAAGGCTTGCCATTTTTTTTTTTTCAATGTAACCAACAGTTCGATGGCGTAGTTCCTAAAACGGTAATGATAAAGCTCTGTTTAATTGGATGAGTCGATTCAAATTATTATTATTATTATTATCATTATTTTTATTATTACTATTATTATTTTGTTCTTTTTTTCTTTTTTTATTTTGTTTTTTTTTTTTTTTTTTTTTTTTTGTTGTAACTCAGTAACAAAAATTGTATTGTTCAGAAAGAATATTGTCCACACACAAAGTTCGATTGACGCTTGTTTAGATACGATGGGGAGGGGGGGGGGGGCGGTAAATTTTCAACAACCTTTTTTTTTTTTTCAGGCCTTACAAACAACATACATCAAAAATGCACAAGACAGCAGTCACATCACCGTCAACATGAATTGTCATGATGGTTGTCATCTCAGAAATATTGGGTTTTCTGCATGCCTGTGTCTGTGTGTCCGTGTGTCTATGTGTCTGTCCGTCCGTCCGTCCGTCCTGTCTGTCTGTCTTCTTCTTCTTCTCTTCTTCACCTCCTCCTCCTCCTCCCCCTCCTCCCCATCCTCCTCTCTCCTCCTCCCCTCCTTCTCCTCACTCGTCTTCCTCACTTCTCCTCTTCTTTCTTCTTCTTCTTCCTCTTCCTCTTCTTCCTTAGAGTATCTCCTGTTTTTATGACTTCAGAAGAAGACATTCGTCGAAAATGGACTTGTCTGTCTCGTATTTCATGCATTTAAAATCAGCCAGACTTTGCACCATGTTTTTGTATCTTATGCGTGGGTGTGGATTCATTTTCAATACTTGCTGCACACTGGTTCAGTTTCCTACATAGACAGTCTGCAGACGGCCTGCAAGGCTTGGGAAACAACGAAGAATGGAGAATCAGAAACATGGTGATCGTTGACAGTATAGGCCCTTCAAAGTTTGCTGAGGCTGTGCAATAAAGGAAATACTGGATTCAGGAACGATCTCAATGTGTTGTGTGTGTGTGTGTGTGTGTGTGTGTGTGTGTGTGTGTGTGTGTGTGTGTGTGTGTGTGTGTGTGTGTGTGTGTGTGTGTGTGTGTGTGTGTGAAAGTGTGTGTGTGTGTGTGTGTGTGTGTGTGTGTGTGTGTGTGTGTGTGCGTGCAGACAGAAAGAGATAGTGTGTGTGTGCGCGCGCGCGTCGTGTGTGTGTGTGTGTGTGTGTGTGTGTGTGTGTGTGTGTGTGTGTGTGTGTGTGTGTGTGTCTGTGTCTGTGTGTGTCCACTTATCTCTATGTGTGCATGCGGGCGCGTAGGCTCGCGCACGGAGGCTAATAATGGTGTCTGTATATACAATGTCTTCCTGGCTGTCCCGACGTTCTGTGTCCTCTTGGTGCCACTTCTCCAACGCCGCTGACATCATCCAGTCTTCCCCAGCCACCAACCCTTTGACCCTTCTTCCACAATCCCCATCTTAGCCGCCCTGTCACCCATCCATGGTGAGCCTTTCAACCAGTGAATACCCATAGCTCCGTTTACCAATCACAAAACAGTTGAGAAAGTTCGGAAAATCAGATATTCCGTCATAGATAGATAGATAGATAGATAGATAGATAGATAGATAGATAGATTTAATAAATATATATATATATATATATATATATATATATGTGTGTGTGTGTGTGGTGTGTGTGTGTGTGTGTGTGTGTGTGTGTGTGTGTGTGTGTGTGGGTGGGTATCTATCTATGAAATAAAAACAGACATAGATGACAACTACAGAGAGTAAGCAGTTTAATTTCTATTTCAGCTTTTTTTTTTTTTCGATTAACATCCACTGCGTCCTCCACACAAACAAGATAGAGATCGCCTTTACGCGCTGGAGGTCAAAATAGGAAAGCTTCTATGGGTATGTTCGGTCCTATTTTTTCCCAACTCGCCAAAACATGGCAACGTTCTGTGATAGGTAGAAAGAATTGTCGGTATTTTCATTCTCTTTTCTCCCCGTTCAAGCCAGACAACCATCTCTTCTGTTCAAACACAGTCCCAATAACTCGCCAACATTCAATACTTCGACGCGAACTCACACGCGGATGAACAGGAGATGCTGAACAAGCGAGGATAGGGTTGAAGGGACTCGGATTACACAGTACCCTTTATGTGATAATCATTGTCAGTGTGAGAGAAAGAAGAAGAAAAAAGAAGAAGAAGAAGAAGAAGAAGAAGAAGATGATGATGATGATGATGATGATGATGATGATGATGTGATGATGATGATGACGCTTTTCATTATTATACACCAGCTGCCGTGGCCAAGTGATGTGCGTTGCGGACTCCCAGCTCGGAGGTCGAGGGTTCAATTCCCATCAGAGCCATTTTATTTGTGGGTGTTTTCTGCCCGTACCGGTTCCTGCCCAAAGGTTGTTTGCTTTGGCTCATCTGGGAAATCTGGGAACACTGGTACCCCACGGACAACACTGAGGAGTGTTGTTTCTCTCAGTGGTTGCTCAGTTTCCATTATAGCCCCTCTCTACGTCTCTGCCCTTGGTTTAAAAGGTCTCTCGGGGTCACTCATGGTGATCGGTAACTTCATGGTGGAGACGTTGGACGGACGGGCGGGGGTGGTGTCTTCCCAAGGGGAGAGTTCATTCACTCTGGCTTACCGACTAACCAATTATTGTCGTCAGTAGGGGGGCTTAGTAGGCGGTGTCCTGCGTATGTTGGATCAGAACAGGCACTACTGAACACCACCGAAGTGACTCAGCAGCAGTGCAGTGTCTGCTCCGGTGAACTGCGTTACGAAGACTTGATTGACCGCTCCCTGTGGAGTGCCGGTGCCAGAGTTGTTGAGAGAAGGGCCTGGCTGTGGCTGTGGACGGGGGAGCCGGAATGAGCGGCGTGGGTGCATTGCCACTAAACTGTCCTGGAAGATGAAAACAGGAGAAAAAGCGTGCTTCTATTGGAACCGATCCTCGGTTAGAGGCAAGCTCTAAATGCTTTAGAATCAACACGCTCTCGTTTTCACAAGGGGCCGCTTTCCGGGGTAGAGCGGACTGAAGAGCTGCCTGCTGGCGCAATATTAACGTGTTTCCCTGTGTCATTTACTCAATATCAGTCACTCGGTCTGTCCGCTCCCTTTCTTCTTTCGATTTTTTTTTTTTCCCGGAGGGTGCATCCTATGTGTAACGTGTCATCCATGCCTGCAGCCGAACTGATCTTCTCTTCCGGCACAGTTGGTGATAGGATTTTACGTGTTTGCATGGTGTTTACGTGCGTGCCTTCACATACGGAACCTCGCTTGATAGTCCCTCTTTCATGACAGTCGTGACCTGTGTGCTGTCTTTCAGAATACACCCCTATGTCAACAAATCCCGAGAAACATAGACATTCAGTTTTACTCTTCTGAGTTGATCAGGGACATTTCAGCAACACCTCTGGTTCCAGCCTCCCCTTTTTAGCCGACAGCGAGCTCATCAACTCGGTGTAGTAGGAGCAGATCGGGACTTAAAAAATCCCACAGATGTATACTGCCTCCGAGAAGGTTCAAACCGCGACATCCGTGCCGCTACCCCACCGTAACACTACCGCTGTGCAACGCGGACAGCCGTAACGTGATAACTATTAAGTTCATTGCATCCTTAAGTCGTGTCATTGAAGTTGTTATAACGCTTGTATCGTAATACAATTTGCGCATTAACTTCAGGTTTTGTACTGTGCAGAGCACACACACACGCGCAAAAATAATTTTCATCATCATCATCATAGCAGATAGGGCCTATCTACATCGGCGCCCCAACACTCACGTGGTGAAATTTTGTAAAAGTTATCATTTTCGCTGCTGCAAATAAGGAAAAAAAAAATGCACAGGTACGCCACTTAAGTATAAAACAAGACAATCGTAACATTATAAACTCTAACAGCTAAGAACACTGCCAAGGGAAGTTATCTAGCAGGGTTTGATAGGACTCCCTTATATCAAAAGCTGACAAGATAACGTTCCTTTGAAAGACAACTCTCAGTCAAATATTAAGGTTGGATTTGTTTTAACAACTGAATCGACTTGTGTGTTTTCGACATTTTCTATAGGACTTTAAGGTGTTTTCTAATTAACTTCACTTCGGCCCATGATGGAATGAAAACACAACAGAGAGAGAAAGAATGTCTGAAGTCGAGTGTTCCAAGCGGAAAGTGGTTTTGGCGTGGTACACCAGCGTATTGTGAGGTGTACAGCGATTCATTTCGGCCGTTCACAGCGACTGCACAGTCTGGCCGTGTGCACAAAGGAAGTGACGTCAATACTGATGACGAGGAAGCAGACGACACAGAGAAGAACGACGCCGACATAACCGGCAGTGACTGCAGTGGGACGACCATCGGTCGCACTTTCCCGCCTCCGCCGTGAAAGAGGACAGTGTGTCCCGTCTCAGCAAAAGACTCTGTAAAAAAACATCGTTCGTGTAACGCTTCAGCCCATTACGGACGCTACATCATGGCTGCGAGTAAGTTTGAAAAAAAAAAAAAAAATAAAAGAAACGTAACTACGTGCATATCAAAAGCGTAGGGCGGAGAGAGGTGGAGGGGTGACAAGGAACGATGTTGATGTGGGAGTGGGAAACGAAAGGGAAGGGGGGGGGGGGGGGGGGGGGGGGGGGGGGGGGGGGATTTTATAGGAATTTTATGTAGAAATCTGTTCTGACTGTGAAACTGCAACAGAACAATTCAAACAAATTTGAAAAAAATCCAGTGACACGACCTCATAAACCAAACATCAAATGATGGTGTATTGAAACGGCACGTAAATATTCACTCATACTATGCTGTAATAGCGAGTAAATATCTGTTGGTAGCACATCGACATATCACGTACATATTTATGAGTAGGTTGAAAAAGCATGTAAACATCTTGTCATATCCTGAAATAGTATGTTAGAAAACTAGTGAGTGTATGTTGAAATGGCCTCTGAACATTTCTTGATGGCATGATTATTGAAGTATCATGTTAATACGCATTAATATGTTGAGGAAAAACATGACAACATTTACTGATGGTGTAGTCGCTTTAACATGCTCCAAATTTGCCATGAAATTCGATCCTGGAATACATGCTCATAAGATGCGCTTCTTCTTCCTGCAGCCCATAATCACTGTGTGATATGTGTGAGTGCGCATGATGGAAATCATACGCACGCGCTCGATTAAAAAAAAAAAAAAAAAAAAAAAAAAGCTTAAAGATTCCCTGTTGTTTCCTCTCAATCTCAGCCATCTAAATAAAATCAGGTGATTTGTTACATTTCTGTGAGTCATGGATTGATTAACTGAAATTCGTTAATGTTTGATGGATGAGACAATTGTTGCTGAAAACAAGAAACTGGTGAGTGTTTCACATCAATAAAAACACTGTCAAGTTGAAGACGGCGGAACGAAATGTCCGCCATTTTAATCAGAAAGAACAGACGCACTCAACAACGAATATTTTGAGACAACCTTACCATTACAGACTGGCAAGTAATGGAAGACCCCAGAGGGGAAAAAATACGGCAAAAACTTTTATGACTTTAAACAGAAAAGAGAACAGACGTGTGTAGTGACACACAGTAATGCACTCTCCCCACCTGATGAATGAACGCATACCGTGCTTTACACGCGTTCACTGAGAACTGGGTCAGTGTCTCTGGTCACTGTGAAAGAAAACGCAAGAAAGAGAGAGTCCCCATGCCGGTAATAAACAGCATCTTCCAGTGTGTGAGAATTTAGCTGAAGGGGTGCATGGTCTGGAACTGGCATGATGGACAACAGGTGCCGTGCGTGCGGCTGTGGGAAAGAATGAGTGGGCTACATCCATACAGGAGTATGCACTGCTGTTAGCTTACGGTCAGCTGTTAGCGTAAGGGACCCACCAGACGTAAATTCAAATCAATTCAAAGAGAGGCTCGAGAGAGAGAGAGAGAGAGAGAGAGAGAGAGAGAGAGAGAGAGAGAGAGAGAGAAAAGTCCGTTGAAACTGTTGTCGAAAAGCTACGAACAAAACTTGAAAAAGAAAGGAAAGAAAGAAGCAAAGCAATGCACACACAAAAAAAACTCTCAGACACAGGAAAAAATGTGCTGACTCGATATCATCAACATATCCACGTTTATGGATTAATGTTTTGTATGCATACAATTAAACTGGCGAAACTGAAATCTGATACCTATATCCAGTATGAGTGTCTTGTAGATGATTTCATGCAACAAATGGTAGATGGAAGTGACGCTGGAATAAATGAAGGTTCAGAATAGTGTACATTAGATGATACTGAGCAAGAAGGAACGTAAGTAGGACATTGATGTCGGGCCTCCCACAAACGATCACTTGGCAAAAGTATTCAAAATCATTCAAAAGGAAATATGAAAAAAAAAATACAAGGGGTAAAAAAACAAATGGAGGCACATATACACCTGTCAAATTTTGAACAGCCACGTCTTCCTAAAATGAGTTTTGAAATTCGGGAGTCATAGATCGTACCACAGGAACGTGTGTGCCCTCTCTTCAACAGGGTCCTAAACCATGAAAAAAGCAAAAAGAGCAAGTTTCAGCTCAAATACCAAGTTATTGTACTCGTCTGGTACTGGTACAAATTAAAATGCGTGCCGCCATTAAACAGAAAACTTGTGCCAGAACTGTTCTTTCTCCTGAAACACAAGGTTACAGCACTCGTCCAGCACTCATACAAATTACAGCGCGGGCCACTCGAGGACAAGCAAATACATGGCGTTTACATGGGACAGTGGTGCATCAATCAAAACATTGGTGGGCTGGGTTCTGCCCTCAGGCAAATACAAGCAGAGCCGTGGACTATGACTCGAGGCATGTAAGTGTTAAAGCATCTATAGTTGACAACATTTGCTCTAAGGTTGTGTTGTTTTTTTTTTTTGTTTTTTTTTTTTTTTTTTTTTTTTTTTTTTTTTTTTAAACAGAGGTGAACCCGCCATTGACATTTTGATCCTTCAGGCGTACCAAGCAAATGGATTGTACATCTCATGAACCGGATCCAATGTTTGGACAGGATCAAGAAGCGTATGCCGCCAGTGCTTGTTCCCCTCTCGTAAGGGCGCATTGTTTCCGTGCCTTCCCTCCCAGTGCCATCAATCCCCCCCCCCCCCCCCCCCCCCCCCCGGGGCAGTTCAGACACATAGTGACAGGAACCTGCTGATGGCGCTGGAGTCGACAACACAAAGGGCGAGAACCCTTTGACACGTCTAGTGCTCCATATGTCTGTGGAGGTGGGGATGGGAGTGGAGGTGGGAGAGGGGGCATTTGTGTGTGTTGTGTTAACGTGTGTGTGCGCGCGCGCACGTGTGTGTGTGTGTGTGTGTGTGTGTGTGTGTGTAAGTGTTTGTTTGTGTGTGTGTTTGTGTGTTTGTTGTTTGTGTAAGCTTTGTTTGTTTTTGTTTGTTTTTTTTTGTTTGTTTGTTTTTTTATTGATTGAGTATGTGTTTGTGGTAATTGTATGGGTACGTGAACAGTTCGGAGAATTTTCGTCAGAATGGTTGTATTCTATTAGACATTTCATATATACGGTTTGTTTACTATGAGCTGTAGATTATGTAGCGTTTGTAAGAAACCCGTGAAATCACAAATGAATCGCCATGATTACGAAATAATGTATTAGTCAGTTCAATAGCGCAGTAGGGATCACCGTTTCACACCTTGCACAACAAGCCTGGCAAACAGCACCCTCTCCTTTCCTCCCTCATACTTTTGGAATGCAGCTTTTCAGTGGGCACTATGCGAAAGAGGAGGTTTCCCTGTCGGGTACCAACTTGATCAGACCGTTGTGGAGGTAACAAGAACAGACTGCATATAACTGCTACATTCAATTTTGATATTGATACTTTGTGTAAAAAAAAGTGTGTGTGTGTGTGTGAGTGTGTGTGTGTGTGTGTTGAGGGATGTGTGTGTGTTGTGTGTGCGTGCGTGTGTGTGTGGGGTGGGTGGGGGGGTGTGCGTGCGTGTGTGTGTGGGTGGGTAAGGGGGGGGGGGGGGGGGGGTTGCGTGCGCGTGTGTGTGTTGATGTCTTTGTGTGAACTGTGGTGTGTGTCTGTGTGTGTGCTCAATACACCTGAACAGTGATCAGTGAGTGTATTTTGGTCCAACTTCATAATTAAATGAGATGTTCTCACCCAATTTTCACATGGGCTTTCCTGTCTACACTGTCCTCTTCTCTTCACTTTGACAACGGGCCTATGGCTTGAAACGTCAGTTCTCCACTCTCCAAAGGGTTCGACTACCACCAAAAGGTTTTTTATAAACTTTTTTTTTTTTCATTTTCACCACGAATCCTGCAGTCATCTTTTGTCTCTTCCTTTGTTGGTTACTCCATCTAAACCTTTCTAACACCCCCCCCCCCCCCCCCCCCCCCCCCCCCTAAATACAAAAAAAAAAAAATCTGTTAAGGGGAACTAGGTTTTTCAAATTAGTTGGTTCCGTAAAATGAAAGATGAAAGCCATATCCTGCAGTTTTCGATCTCCTCGAAAGCACCATGTTTGCTTCCAGTACGCGCATTCTGACATCTCTCCTCATTATTGACGACTCACATAACGCACGTTCTGCCTGTCAGTCTGTCTGTCTGTCCTGTCTGTCTGCCTTTCTGTTCCTTACGAATTCCACTGTTTGTCTCTCCTACTCCCAGTTTGGCTTCGTGACACAGCATACTGAGGACATCAAAGCGAATCAACTGGGTGCAAGACAGTCACATTAAGTCGCATTTTTAATGCGACAAAAACGCAACTATCAAAAAAGGCAGAGGAAAGGGAGATTTGGGAGGGGGACGGGAAAAGGGAATAAGGGGGCTGGAAGCGAAGAAGGAGAAGGGGCGTTACTGATGAAGGAAGGGGGAGGGGTGGAGAAGAAGGGGGGTGGGGGAAGGGCGGGGGGAGGGAGTAGGGTGGCGGCTAATGATGATGCAGTTTCACTCGTGGCAGGATTGTACTCGGGCGATTATGTTTATACTTGTATTGAATTGAGTTTGTTTGGACCTAGTCCCAGACATACCATCAGTTGTTATTTGGAGATGCTAATCATAATGTTTATGGCCTTACCCACTCTGTGGTCATCTTACGTCTGTCAAAACAAAGCAAAAACATCGGATCTGTTTACTCTAGCATCCCAAATCTCCCAGATTTTCTACAGTATTTTACTTTTGGGATAATTATACCTTAAGTTAGGAAGGCGGGTAGGTAGAAAGAAAATCTGACGGATGGGTTAAAGCAAGTAAACAAGCGCACGCCCGCGCGCGCGCGCGCGCGCACACACACACACACACACACACACACACACACACACACACACACACACACACACACACATCTCCAAACAAGAAGCGTGCGGACATCTCCAAACAGAAAGCTTACCTTTGACAGCTGTTCAGCACTGGTTACAGCAGCACTGGCTGCAGCAGAACCATTCTTCACAACACAGTTGCACTGAGGAAAAGTTGCCATTCTGAACGTCACTTCAGTATTAGCCAGTGCTGGTCCAACAGAAGTCGAGACATTTCCCGAAGTATTACCCCAAGGTACAGTAGTCGCTGCTGATGGTGCTTCTGTTGATCTCTCGGTCGACAAGGTTGGTTCTTCCCCAGCAGTCGTCGCTTCCTTAGATGATTCTTCTGTTGGTCTGACGGAGTTTCTGGCCATTTCTCGAGTGCTAGAGGATGGTGTTGTGGTTGCTACTGACAGCGGTTCTGTTGATCTCTCGGTCGACAAGGATTTCTGTGTCGTTGGTTCTTCCACAGCAGTCGTCGTCTCCTCAGAGGCTGTTTCTGTAGGTCTGACGGACGTCGTGGGTCATTTCTAGAGTGCTAGAGGATGGTGTTGTGGTTGTTGCTGATGGTGGTTCTGTTGATTCCTCAATCAGCATCTGTGTTGTTGGTTCTTCAACACCAGTCGTCGTCTCCTCAGAGGCCATTTCTGTTGTCCTGATGGACTCTGTGGCCATTTCTAGAGTGCTAGAGGATGCTGTTGTGGTTGCTACTGACGGCGGTTCTGTTGATCTGTCAGTCGACGAAGATGTCTGTGTCGTTGGTTCTACAGCTGTGGGTCGTTTGCTCAGACGCTGTTTCTGTTGTTCCGACGGACTTTTTGTGGACAATTGTAGAGTGCTAGAGGATGGTGTTGTGGTTGCTACTGACGGACGGCGGTTCTGTTGATCTTTCAGTCGACGAAGATGTCTGTGTTTGTTGGTTCTTCAACACAGCTGTGGTCGTTTGCTCAGAAGCTGTTTCTGTTGTTCCGACGGACTCTGTGTGACAATTGTAGAGTGCTAGAGGATGGTGTTGTGGTTGCTTCTGACGGCGGTTCTGTTGATATCTCAGTCGACGACGATGTCTGTGTCGTTTGGTTCTTCAACAGCAGTCGTCGGTTCCTCGGAAGCTGCTCTCTGTTGATGTGACGGACGACGCGGCCATTTCTAGAGAGCTAGGGAAGGCTGTTGTGGTTGTTGGTGCTGGTGGTTCTGTTGATTCCTCAATCAATGTCTGTGTTTTTGGTTCATCCATCCACCAGTCGTCGTCCCCTCAGAAGCTGTCTCTGTTAATTCCAGACTTTGTGGTCATTTCTAGTGTGTTGGAAGATGGTGGTGTAGTTGTTGCTGCTGATGGTGGGACTGTGGGACTGGCGGTCATTTCCTCGTTGACATTCGTGTCTTCCAATTCGATGCAGCCAAGCTTCTGCGAGGAAAGCACTTGACATGAAATTTCAACGGGCCATTTGAATCACGCTAACGAGACTGAGACTGGACAGTAAGAAAAATCAAATAAAGAGTGGAAATGGACATCACAGTGAAAGAGACAGACAGACTCAGAGACAAGGTGTGCACGTTCTCTGGAATCTAATTGTGCGGCCATCGGCCTGGACGTAAGTTTGAGTTTGTCCTAAAGAAGACGCAGCCAGTGGTCAACTCTTGTAATGTTTCATAGTATAAACTACTATATAACCCTTCTTCATACAAACTTGTTTATCGAGCAATTATTCGCGAAATTACAGAGCTCAACAAGAGAGTCATTTGACCTGCTTCGACTCTCATGATGACACAACACACACACACACGCACGCGCACGCACGCACGCACGTACGCACGCACGCACGCACGCACACACACACACACACACACACACACACACACACACAAACGACGGTGAAGGACAAATCATGGGTGGGACAAGTGGGGAGGTAGTGAGGCATGCAGAATTTCTCTTGTGATAAGAATCAAACGCAATCAGTTGGCCACGAGGCGCAGCCTTCATGTAACAATCGATGGCCAAATATGATTGTAGCCATTACACATTGTGTTTGAACATGACTGGCAAACTGGGACAGGGGTGGATAGGGTGGTTCTGGTGGTGTGGGGAATGGATACGTCGTACATTTTCTTTGTTGAAACAAAAATGACAGGGCTTGGTCGTGTTGGTTTATGGAAAGTTCAAATGTACTTTAAAAAAAAAAAAAAAAACCTGAAAATGTGGATTATATATCTCCCTCTGCCCAACGCTTTGTCCTCCTCCACCCCCACTTACGCCCTAACCGCCACCCCCCACCTGTATGTATGTAACCCATTGAAAAATTAGAGGGGGGAGGGGGCGCAAAGTTTGTTGTAATCTTCTACATTCTCAATTAGCAGCACCCTACCGACAGATCTCCGTGTGACTATGGCTTTACAACGGAATGCTTTGCTCACTTTCGTAAAAGTGCCCACTTATGAATACTACTAGTGCTCAAACAGTATGAAATGTGCCCGATGATACTCAGAATAATGTTCAAACTCTACTACCTGGCCACGAAAAATCAAATTTCAACAGAAATAGTGGAATAATTGAAACCGTCTGGAATTTGTATTTCCTGCCGATTGTCCCAAGCGTGAACGTGGTAGGACTCTGACACATGCATACATGTATTATCCATCCTCACAAGTTCTCTCTCTCTCTCTCTCTCTCTCTCTCTCTCTCTCTCTCTCTCTCTCTTTTTTTTTTTTTTTTTTTTTTTTTTTTGCTTTTTCCCTTTTCTTCTTAATGGTGGTTTCATAGAAGACTGTATACCCCCATGTCAAATAGCATGTGACTTGCTGATGACATTAAACAGTATTCATATCATCTCTCTCTCTCTCTCTCTCTCTCTCTCTCTCTCTCTCTCTCTCTCTCTCTCTCTCTCTCTCTCTCTCTCTCTCTCTCTCTTCTCTCTCTCTCTCTCTCTCTCTCTCTCTCTCTCTCTCTCTCTCACACACACACACACACACACACACACACACACACACACACACACACACACACACACACACACACACACACACACACACACACACACACACACACAAATACACATACACACGCGCGCGTGCGTACGCACGCTCGCACACACTCATACTGTTGTTTGTACAAACACACACACTTAAATCTAAATATTTATACACATGTGCAAAACATGTTTGCTTTACGCCCGAGTCAACCCTCTCTCTCTCTCTCTCTCTCTCTCTCTCTCTCTCTCTCTCTCACACACACACACACACACACACACACACACACACACACACACACACACACACACACACACACACACACACACTGTGGTTTGCACATCCACACATTTCAATCTTAATACCTAAACACATACGCAAAACGTGTTTGCTTTACAGAGCTACGAGTTAAAACGTCCCCCACTATAACAGTAAGTCTGGATTACACCGTTTATAAAAGATGCACACAGCTGCCCCTAGTCTCTAGAGCTCTCTCTTTACACACACTTAGAGTTCTGATGTTCTACTCCAATGATTTGTTTATGTATTTTCAATATTCAGCATTTCTAAATGTCCATTTTTCTCCCCATTTTTTTTTCAATTTATCAATATTATTTGACCGCAGTCCACAGTTTGTGCAGTAAAATGTGCTTGAAGCACTGTCTTTTTTAAGCTGAGGTGTGGTGTACTTATGATTCATTTTGCTGTTACTGTAAACAAATTTTTTGTTGACCAATAGAATATGTATTTATCATCCCCTTCTATATGAAAGATAGCGAAGGTATGACAAAACCATATAAAGTTTATTTCATTTGAAGGTTATGTCACACAAGAACAAATATAAGAAGAGGGAGAAGGAGGAGAAGCAGGTGGAGGAGGTGGAGAAGAAGAAGAAGAAGAAGAAGAAGAAGAAGATGATGATGAAGAAGATGAACAACAACAACAGCAACAACAACGACAACAACACAAAGCAACAACAACAACAAGAAAAAGATCGGATTTTTGTTAAGAGGACCATCTAGAGCTGTTCATGGCGCTTCATAAGATTACTCTATGACAGATTCTTTCATTCAGATTACTCTGTGACAGATTCTTTCATTCACATGCACTGCATTTGTTTTGCAGGTAAAAACGAAAACAAAGATATGTAGAAACAGCCCTAACGCTTTCCATACATACTCCGTCGACACACTATCATGCAAGCATCATATTCACTACTTATTGTGGAGGAGATGTGTGTTTTAGTCTGTCTTGAACGTCGTGAAGCAGTCTGAGCGTTTGATGGGTAGAAGTCATTTGCATATAAGCATAGTCCAAGCTGACTATATGGACGTCAGGTAGGGCAAAAACCCTAAATCAGTTTTGTTTATCAGCTACAGTGGCGTAGTGATTAAAGTCAAGAGTTGCAAACCGGGAGGTCATGGGTTCGACTGCCATCAGAGCCAAGTATTTGTAGGATAATGTGACCCCAGCCAGCTCCTGCCCACAGCTGAGTTTGCTATGTGCCCTGATGGGAAGACTGGAACCACACAGTCGAGTTCCGTACGCTGAAAACATACGTCTCTGAGAATGTTGCTCGAATTTCCTTACCAGCTCTGCAGGTGTCTGTATCTGCCGGGGCCGGTTGACACTGGGCTATATCGTAAGAGGAGGCTCAGAGTACAGGCCTGTCATTAAGTCTTTGACCGGAATGGAACTTCATAATCTCAAATTCATCCTCGTATCCTCATTAATCAGCATTTTAGAGAGAAAAGAAAATGTCTCTTGTTCTGTAGCCCTTGACGCCCTGGTCTCGTTGTGACTTTCGTTTTGATCTCCTCACCACGTCTATGTTGTTGGCGAGTTGTATCGAGGTCGTCAGCATTGGCGAGTTCATGGGGACTGTTGCTGGACGGACGTGGTGGCGTCCCACGGGGTTTGACGCTCCCTCCCGCTGACTCCACGAGGTAGGAACTCTTGCCGTTAGTAAGGGGGCTGAATAGAGTGTTCCGCTGGTGTTAGATCACAACAGGAACTCCTGAACACCACCGAAGTGACCCAGCAGCAGTGCAGTGTCTGCGCTGGTGAGTTGCGTCTTGACGACTTGATACTGGCTGCTTCCTGTGGATTGTCGAGGCCGTGGATGGACAAGAAATAAACGGTTTTTTTTTATAAAGGGATGGGAGCTGTTCGGTTTGGCCAAACTGAACCAGAGCATGGGTAAAAAGGAGGGATTTGCTTTCGAGCAATGAAATAACAACAATAATCACTCCGATACTAGGGGGGATTTACATCCAGCCAGCTTCAATGCAACCAGTCTTCAATCTTCAGTTTATCACTAAAGTGTACTACTTACGGGGGTCAGAGGGCAGGTGGCTGCACTGTGAATTCACCAGGTTGCTCAAGTCGTCTCCCTTCATGCCTTGCATGTAGCTGTCGTCGAGCCACAGAGTCATCAGACACGTCAGCTCCATCACTGAATTGTTGCGCCCTCCGCTTGGGGTGAAGCCCAGTCTTACGCTGCATGGAGAAATCCCCCATCGTGAAAACATCACGCACCCCGCGCACGCGCACGCACGCACTCACGCACGCACGCAGGCATGCAGGCAGGCAGGCAGGCAAGCACGCATGCGCAC
>JADBJO010002080.1:110000-112500 GCA_016801955.1 Conus betulinus
GTTTTGTTTTTTTGTTTGTTTGTTGTTTTGTTTTTTGGGGCGGGGTATGAGTGGTGGGGGGGGGGGGGGGGGGGCATGGGACGATGGGGGGGGGGGGGGGGGGGGGGGAGGAGTATATATACTGTAAATCTAAATGAAATTAGAGCCCCGACATCATTTGAAACGTCAACAAGCATGTTTTTTTTTTTCGGTGATGACATTTCTAAAGTGTCATGTTTTAACATACTTTCACATTTTCACACTGGCGCTCAACTGGGCTATAAAAAAAAAAAAACAACAAGGAATTTCTTAGTTTTACTACACCATCATGATTACCAAATGTCATCAAATCAGACCTATTCCACACACACCCAGAAAAAAAAAACGGACCTGTCTATTTTACAGATCCAGAAAAGAAACTTCTTTTTAATTAGCAACTATTGGTTTTATTAGCCTTCATAAACAGATTGCCGATCCTATACCAGGACAAACCTTTTGGGGCTGATAGTTAGGTCGGACATCTGCTAAATCGTATTCATGATACCCTCCTCTTGAATTCTCTCATCTTAGTCAATTCATTTATCCACCAGCTTTAAATTGTACGCAATGCGGTCTTGAAACTTAGCAGATACGGTTTAGTATGCATGGACTAGTCCGCCTGCAGTGGGCACCTTGATGACACTGAAACTAAATAGGCCTACCTCTTTCAAGGAAATGAAGTAAACATTTTCACCAGGAGATCTTTTTTTTTTCTTTCTTCATTTTTTTTTTTTTTTTTTTTTTTAATACAGATTGAAAGTGTCCTTTTAGGCGTAAGTGGTGAGAAAAGTGTCCTGTTAGTTTTCCATTAGGCAGCTTACACCCTACTGTGGGTATCGATGTACCAAAGCTTGATTATAAATGATGGTTTGAGAAAGTCCTGTACTAAAGGTCTGTATAACGTCACTGATGAATTGTTTCTAAAGAACAAGGAACCTTCAATTCAGCTAGGGTGAGACTGGGTAGGAAATAGTCGGGGGAAAAAAAAACGGACATGGACACATACAGAAAAACGGACATGGACACATACAGAACTATATTTCAGAGAACAAAACGACATTTACTAAGATTTTGGATTTCTGTAAAATTTAAACCAAGAAACTATTTCTAGGATATCTAAGACTTGCCCCCCTCTCTCCTCTCTCTCTCTCTCTCCGCTCTCTCTATCTCGCTCTCTCTCGCTCTCTCTCTCTCTCCTCTCTCTCTCTGCTCCTCCGCTCTCTCTCTCTCTCTCTCTTATTGGCTCTCCCTCTCGCCGCTCTCCTCTCTCTCTCTCTTCTCTCCCCCTGAAACTCTCTGCTTTTTACTCTTGGTTTATCTCTCCATCTCTCTCTAAATAAATCTCTCTCTCCTCTCTCTCGCTTCTAAGTTAAGTCTCGCTCTCTTCGCTCTCAAAATATAAGAGATATTCGCCTCTCTCTCGCTCGAAATATAGAACGTCTCCTCTCTCTCTCTCTCTCTCTCTCTCTCCTCTCTCTCTCCTACTCTCTCTCTCCTCTCTCCTCTTCTCTCTCTATCTCTCTTGTAATCTGTGGGGTTAATTTTGCTGTAACTCTAGATGCGTTTTTACCAACTACGTTTGGTTTTCCTCTGAGAGCTACAAGAAATGAAAAATAAATGAAAAAATAAAAATAAATATGAAAGAAAGGAAGTGATAACTTAAACATAAGTAAGTCAGTGAATAACTGAAGGAAAAAATAAACACATAAGAGAATATAAACAGATAAATGGAAGAATAAGAAATAAACCTGTCAATAAGCGAAAATTGTGGTCCTCAATTACAAAAATCAATTTAATATTTGTCTGTAATAGGCTCCCCCTCTCTCTCTCAGCTCAGCTCTCTCTTCTCTCTTCGCTCTACCTCACACTCTCTCTCTCCTCTCTCTCTCTCTCTATCAGGAAGTTCCTGAATGAATATGCTTGTTATGATTTTCTAATTGACAAAAAAAAAAAAACCTGTGAAATATGTCATTAATTTTTTTTTCCAGGTTGTTTCAGATGTAGGACGAACGCCATGACAAGTACGTACACTTCTTTCTGGGCATTTGCAAATAGACATGATTGAACAGAACACGTCAATAACCATTCTGAGGAATAACGACATGGGCGGGAAAGGGCAGTGAAAGGCCTAGCAGCAGTTTTGCTTAGAAACAGTGCGTTCCATAAACCGTATTCAAATAAGGAACCATTTATATCGTCAAGAAGGTTCCACCATTTACAGCATTAACGAAATGTATATACCAAATGGTATTAGAAGATGATGGAGATTGGAGACGAGGAGAGAGGAGAGAGAAGAGAGAGGAGAGAGAGGAGAGAGAGAGAGAGAGAGAGAGAGAGAGAGAGCAGAGAGATGAGAGACAGACAGACAGACAGGACAGACAGACAGGCAGGCAGGCAGACAGTGAGAGACGAGACTAGAGAGAGACAGAGACAGCAAAAACAAACGGTGATGATGATGATGATGACTGATTTGACAATGTGA
>JADBJO010002080.1:122500-125000 GCA_016801955.1 Conus betulinus
AAGGAGATGGGGGAGGGGGGGGGGGGGTACTTACTGCTACAATCTCTACAAAATTGATAAGCCAGTGAGGTACTGAATAGCCAGAAGAGGAGGAAGGAGGTATGAGGGGACGGGACTGGGAGAAAACTGAAGTGTTTTCCCTACACACTAGAGAAGTTCGTTTATATACTCAGCACTTTAAGCACTCACACACATGCATTCTACCTTGCCTGGTCAGTCCAGACTCTGGCATTGGGGTTTCGTCAGGATTCTTTCCCAAGTCCTTCACTGGTATGAACTACCAAGCAGAGTCTGTCACAGTCATTGTCAGTCTCCGGGCCCAGCAGTGGTACTGTCAAAGCTGTCCTAGCCGTTGTAACCGTCTAGGGCGGTACTGTCGCAGTGCTAGGGCTAAACTGTCTCCTGTTAACTGGAGGCCCAAGCACTGGTCTGTCACTAGTGTTTTCTGTCAGCACGATTAAGCTCCTTCACTAACTATAAGTTAGTCCTAGCCAGTCCACTCCCTTCAAGCCCGAGTGTTGAACTCCCTAGCTAACTACAAGTTAGCTAGTCCGCTCTCTTCAAGGCCTAGCATCGTACTGCCGAGTTTGTCTGCTTGTTTACCTGAGTGTCAGTGAACACTTCGCACACGAGGTGCACTTCACTGAGCTCGCCTACGTGCGCAGAAACCGTGCGTCACCACAAAACAAAGAAGGAAAGAAAACTTATTTTGTTTACTCATTTTAAACACCATCCACCTTTCCACAAACTTATTTTATATATACCCACAACCATCCCGACCTCTCTCACTGTGTGTTTATTAAATTGAAGAAAAAAGAAAAGAAAAGAAAAATGAGACCCCCACTCCCCCCACTTTTACACTTTTGTGACAAAACAAAACAAAACAAAAACAAGAAGATTAAGAGTCCTGTGTATCTCCCTCCCCCTCCCCTTCTCCCACTCAGGCAAAGATGACAGTCTTTGTCCCCCCCCCCCCCCTCCCCCTTGCTTCCCCTCTTCTTCCCACCATCTGACACAAATTTTGAAGATTTTCAGTCTCAGCCCTCCTTCTCTCCACCGCTCCCCTCCCTTCCTGGTTTTGGTTTTATAATATATAACTTTATAAGGTATGAAAGATTGGAATCATGACACACACACACACACACACACACACACACACACACACACACACACACACATTCACACACGTACACACACATGCACACTTATTCACTCATTCACTTACACTCATACAGTCACATGCACAATCATGTGTGCTCACAGTGCATGTCATTGTATCAGTATGTGGTGGTGCATACAGAATGACATACAGAATGGCATTGCACTGTCCATATATGTGTGTGTGCACTTTCTCACCTCATGCATACACTGTATGTTTGGAGAGTGGTTTTATTTGTGTAGTATATTTTGATTTACTCATTTGTTAAGAGTACTTATAGTGCAAGTCGTCAGTGAGAGGCCAAGCTCCAAGAGTAGCCTGCACAGTCCATACTCATTACACATCAGGCTGCCAACCTGGACAGAACCTGATTGAAGAGCTGTCTGAGATAGTAGTCGTTCATTTCACTCGTCATTCAGTCAAATATTGGTCACTTAATTTTTCACTCATTCCTTTGTACATCAATGACACAACTAAGGAAAGTCTTCATCAAGTGAGAATGCATGGCAAATTTCAGTCTTCTGTTCATCATGAGTAAGGACACTTTTGACCCATTACGTATGAATGCATGGCAAATTTCAGTCTTCTGTTCATCATGCGTGAGGACACTTTTTACCCATTGAGTATGAATGCATGGCAAATTTCATGGTCTGTTCGTCATGAGTAAGGACACTCTTACCCATTAAGTATGAATACATGGCAAATTTCATGGTCTTCTGATTCATCTTGACTAAGGTCACTTTTTTTTTTACATAACACTTTTAACAGCAGAGTATATTTCATCAACAAATGCATTGAACACACACACACACACACACACACACACACACACACACACACACACACACACACACACTGCTTTATACAGTCTGTGTCTAGCTTCTGAAAAACTGTTGACAAACTCCTTGTGTTTAGGGTGGTAGTTGCTGTTTTGGAGGTGGTTTTGTTTTTCTCATTTTTTTGTTTGTTTGTTTTAAAAATTTCACCTTTTCAGACATCAAAATATTTTTGTCATATCCTCAGCACAAGGACAGAGTCATTGAATGTCATGTTTGGAGTCTTTGGGTTCTGTAACTTTGACTTTTGATGAAACAAAGAAAATTGTCGGCCATGATGCTTTTGCAGGCACAAGCATACTTTGAAAGACTTTAATGGACGTTTATAAAAGGAAGTCTAGTAAATTAATGAACTAAGTAAACAGGTGAGAAGTGTCATGAACAGTGAAGTTATTTTGAATTGGCACTGAAGGTTTGCGCTGCACAATTTGTTTTCAGGTGAAGTTTAGGCCATAGCCCAGCATAGGCGATTTAATGCTGATAAATATGATAATAGGAGATGGTT
>JADBJO010002080.1:130000-170000 GCA_016801955.1 Conus betulinus
ACAGCAATCCCTTCAAGACATGGCCTGACCCTCCCAATGAGGACGACTGTATTCTGACCACCCTGCAGACTGTGCCTGGGCTGGGCAGCACCAAAGCCAAGCAGCTGCTGGAAAGGTTCAAAAGTATGGCACCAGTTTTGTCTCCAGGTGTACCGTTTTAAGTCAAAGAGGGATAGTTTCAAGATTTTTTTGTTTTTGTTTTTGAGGAATACATTTTTTTTTTAAGTATATATAGAGAAATGAAGCTTACAAAATGTTGACATCACATTGCTTTCAGTTCGGCATGTTCTTTCCCCACAGGTTTTTAAATGGAATCAAGTCATCACTTTGTCATGTTCTTTTTTCCAGGTTTGCATGGAATCTGCTTTGCCAGTCAACAGGTAAGCATCCAGACTAATTATTGACTGATTTGTTTGTTTTGTTTTGTTTTTGACCCTACAGTTTTTTTTGGTTTTTTTTATGGTGTTACTATGGAACAATATAGATTCTATCATTGTATGAGAAAATGTTTTAAATACAACAATAGAAACAGTTTTTAGGATGTCAGTAACATTTCCAAATTAAAATGATTGATGAGGAAAAAATATCTACTTTGATGCACTCATGCTAGAATTGTTTGTCTGATATGAAAGCAATTTGCTGTTTTGAAGTGATTTTTAAGATACTGTGTTGAGGAAGGCCAGAACAACAAAAAAAAAAAAAAAGAAAGAAAGAAAAAAGAAAATTACCAAATAGTGACTACAGAAGCACTGCATGATTGATTACAATAATGCTACATGCTTCAAAATCGAAAGGATTACCATAGCATTTTGCTCAACTAATTGCAATTAATATATAAATTGACAGAAGTTAAATGAAAGTCAATCGCAATAGAGGGAACTATAGAATAAGTTATGACCATTAAAAAAAAGTTGGTCGTAACAGGTAACTGATACAGTGTAGTAAATCACTTGACAAAAAGCAGATGGTTTCTAAAATCTGCTAACTCACTGCCTAATGCAAATAATGGGGTTGTTGGTGTATATGTGTGATATGTGTGTCAGCCTCAAACATTTGATCTTTTTGAATGTTTCTCACAATTATACAGCTTGAAATTAATTTTATAAGTGTTGCCTTCATATTATGTCCTTAACTTTTCTTGCTCTTTGGTGTCTGTTAAATACCATCATGTCTGCTCTTTGATGTAAGTTAAATACCATCATGTCTTCCTTGCCTACCCCAATTCTTTGGTGTTGCTTATATACGATCTTGTCTTTGCCTAATCCTGTCCTTCACAGCAGCTAAGGCACCATCTTGTCCCCCTTTCCTTAACCTGTTCTTTGGTGCTGTCTGAGCACCTGTCATGTCTTCCTTTCCCAACCCTGTTGTTGTTGATTTAACATGCCCAAACATCATGTCTTCTTTTCACAGTCCTGTTGTTTAGCGTGCCTTAACATCATTGCGTCTTCTTTTCCTAATCCTGGTCTTCATATTGCCTAAGCAACCACATGTCTTCCTGTCCCAATCCTGTTGTTTTTACATGTCTAAACATCATCATATCTTCTTTTCCTAATCCTGGTCTTCATGTTGCCTAAGCACCATCATGTCTTCCTTGCCTACACCTGTTGTTTGGTATTGCCTAAACACCATCATATCTTCTTCATTTATGTCTTCTTTTTCTAATCCTGTTTTTAAATTGCGTAAACACCATCATGCCTTCCGCATTCTAGTCATGTTTTTTAGATTGCCTGCGCACCACCCTGTCTTCCTTGCCTAGCCCTAGTCATTGGCATTACTGTAACACCGTTATGTCCTTCTTGCCTTATCCTGTTCTTTGGTGTTGTCTGAACACTGCCATGTCTTCCTTGCCTAACCCTGTTCATTAGATTATCTAACTGCTACCGTGTTGTCGTTGTCTAAACCTATTTTATAGATAGCCTGAAGACTGTCAGGTCTTCTTTGCCTTGCCTGATTTGGATATTCCTTAATGCCACCATGTCTTCTTTGCCCAATCCTGTTCTTTGGAGTTGCCTTAACACACAATGTCTTTCTTGCTAACATTGTTCGGAGGTGCTTCCTTGAAACCATCTTGTCTTGCTTGCCTTTACTCTGTTCTTTGGAGTTATTCAAGCGCCATAAGAGGGGCTCATGGTCAAATGGTCAGAGCGTTTGCTGTGGAGCTGACAGTCGTCAGTTCAAACACTCTTTGTGGGTCAGACTTTTCCACTTGAAAATCCTTTCTGTCCATCTAGCAATAAATAGATACCAGATTCAGCTCAGGGAAGATTAAAGGCAATGGAAGGAAGGGATGGGCTTTGCCTTCCATTGTGCTGTGTGTTGTTGAGAAGGTAAACCTTTGACAGTTTTGTGTCCCTGTGGCCAATAGGCTGTTGGACCTCAACCTGTTTTTAATCTTAAATCTTTCAGTCCCTCTGAGTTTACAACCTGGGCAGCCTCTCCAGCCAGTTTGGGCTGATATGCATGAATGGAAAGGATACTTCACTTTAAAAAATATGTTATCTCAAAAACTTTGGCAAGAGGAAGAAAAAACCCAGATGGTTACTGCTAAGTGATTGTACAGCAAACTATCACAATGTCAGATAAAATGATACACCTTTGGACCTCTGGTGCCTTGATTAACATAAACATTGTTTTATTATCATTATCATTACATGAACAGAGTGGGCACTTCATTACAACGCTAAATATCCAGAAAACTATTCCACCAAACTGTAGACATTTCTGCACTATTACAACAAAATCAATTGTTTGGAAACATAGCATAATTTTGTATCATTCTATGAATTACTGGACAAATTCAAACATGATTTTACTTACAAGTTACTTAATAACTCCATCTTTGAATGTCAGCAGTCAATTCAATTTTGGTCCAAAGATTTCAAAACATTAAACAGGTTTATAAACAAGCTTTTTAGTATTAACTGTGTCAAACTAAAAGCTGTTTGCATAGTTTAGGAGTAACACAGGTTTAAGTATATCTGGTCTGTTGCCCAAACATTACTCAGGTGCATGTTCATGGCACTGTTCAGCAGTACAGGAGCACCGCTGGGGTGCAGGTTTGAATGCCATCAGGTCTTCCTCATCAAACCCTTTCTTTAAATCATAGATACGTCATCATAGTTTCCTTGCCCAGCAGCATGTTTTTTGTTGTGTTGCTTTATTCAAAATACCCTTATGTCTTCATTGTGTAATCCTGTCCTTTGGAGTTGCTGAAGTACCATCATGTCTTCCTTGCCTAACCTAACTCTTTCAAATGGCCTGAATACCATCATCACTCCTCTTTGCGTAACCCTGCTCTTGCGAGTTGCCTATACATCACCATGTTCTCCTTGCTTAATACTGTTCTATGGGGTTGCCTGCATAATCATCATGTCTTGTTTGCCTATGCCTGTCGTCCATTTTTGCTTGAATACCATCGTCTTCTTTGCCCAACTATCTTCTTTGTGGTCAAATTCTGGTACAGGATTTAGCTGAAGTTGTGGGACCAGCATGTGCACAGGATGTCTGGCAGTTTTTCAATGGTAAGAGGGTTTGTTGCTCTTCTTCCTCCTTCCTCTCTCTCTCTCCCTCCCTCTCTCTGTCTCTCTCTTCCTCCTCACCCTCCTCCTCCTCCTCCTCCTCCTCTCTCTCTCTCTCCCTCCCTCTCTCTGCCTCTCTCTTCCTTCTCCCCCCTCCTCCTCCTCCTCTCTCTCCTCCCCCCTCGCTCTCTCCTCCTCCTCCTCCCTCCTCCTCCTCCTCTTCTCTCTCTCACTCTCTCTCTCTCTCTCTCTCTCTCTCTCTCCCCCTCGCTCTCTCTGTCTCCCTCTTCCTCCTCCCCCTCCTACTCCTCCTCCTCCTCTCTCTCTCTCTCTCTCTCCTCCTCCTCCCTCTCCTCTCCCTTCTCTCTCTCTCTCTCTCTCTCTTTCTTTTTCTAATGCCTTCCCACCTCTCCTTCCTCCCTCTCTTTCTGTCTGTCTGTCTGTCTCTTTTCTTTTTTAATTCTATTTTACTTTTTCCTCCCTCCCTCTCTTTCTGTCTGTCTTTTTTTTTTTTAATTCTATTTTACTTTTTTTTTTTTTTTTTTTACTCTGTGCTTATTCTGCATCCTTCAACATTTATTCCCGTGTCTTATTTTGCATTGTTAACCCAACTCAGGACGAGGACTGGATATAAAAAAGCACAACAGTGCTTATCTATTATCCTCTAAATTAAAGAATTTTGTCTTGTCTTTTCTTCTCTTTCTTTCTCTCTCTCTCTGTCTCTGTCTGTCTGTCTGTCTCTCTTTTTCCTACTACCACACCCTTTCTCTCTGTCTCTCTCTCTTTTTTCTGTTCCCACCTCCTCTCTCTCTCTCTCGACTCTCTTTGCTTGTTTGAATTTTTTCTTTGTTTGTTTGGAGGTTTGTTTTTTTTTTTTGCTCTAACTCTTTCTTGTTTATTTTACTTATTTTCTTTCTTTTTTCTTTAAATGGCATATACTGCACAGAAAAAAATAGGGTGAAAAATGTGGATTGCATTGTATGTCTGTATGTTTTTTTTTTATTTTTCACATCCTTTCAGTGATCTTTATAAAGAACAATGCTATTGTCAGATAATTTTTCCAAGAAACAAATAATTGGTCAACTTGTTATTATTATTGATGAATAGACCACAATAGTGTGTGCAACTTTACACATCTGTCTGCTGTGATAGTGAAGTTCTCGATATCCAAAAATTTTGTTTTTCTTTCTTAATTTTGATCTTCTTTTAGAGCCTTAAGAATTTTCTCGGAAGCATCTTCAGGAATTCAGCCGATTAATAGATGTCACTTTTCTTCAGTTTAAATACATTTCCACCATTGAATATGTTAAGGCAACACACTACAGAGATAATCTGACAAAAATTGCGATATTTTTTTTCTATTTTTCATTTAGGAATATTTTCCATCGGTGCAGTAAGTTCAAGATGTATTGGTGTTTTCATCATTCAGTGTTATTTGAAGTCATGACTTTTTTCATCCTATAATTCATTTACAGTTTTACTTCATATCAGCTTATTTCATCTGTTATTTGTCCATATGTCATCACATTCAAAGTCTATTGACAATAGTCCTTCCACAGTTAGAGCCTTGGAAATTAGGCATGCTGTTTGCTGATGCACTTGTTTCTATTTTTGTAATATCTAATATATTGATTGAAAAATCAGGTTGCATGTTGCTAAAACATTATGTCATTTTATTTTATGCAAAAAAAACTCTGTAAAGTTTACAGTGTTGTCACAGTGGAAAAAAAAAAAAGTAGGCATTGTAAACAAGTAACAAAAAAAACACGAGATTCTAAGATATTTGTTTGGTG
This sequence comes from Conus betulinus, assembly GCA_016801955.1. Taxonomy (NCBI): domain Eukaryota; kingdom Metazoa; phylum Mollusca; class Gastropoda; order Neogastropoda; family Conidae; genus Conus; species Conus betulinus. The sequence continues at coordinate 135,312 of JADBJO010002080.1, forward strand.
GCAATTCTGTATTGTTTCAATGGCAACCCAGCAAACAGATATTAAAAGTAAGCCATACTTGGTCATTTTAATCCATGACCTTTTAAATAACAAATCTAGAAAGATGATGAAAAGTTCCAATTTTGCTCAACTGTAGTTTTTCAACAAACTGCGATTTACAATCAAAAACATGACTTTACTCTTCTACAAGTTTTGTGTTCACTGTCATAATCATGCAAAAACAAGAAAAACTTGTATTCGCCGTAAGTATTGAAAGGGAGGTAATCAAAGTTTGTTCTGCTTATAGGGACCTGTCTCCCTTTCATTGCATTGAGCTGTCTGATTTATTTTCTGTGTCAACAAAGTCAGAATCAAACTTCCCAACCAAGACACCCTCCAAATAAGAGCAAAGATCTTATACTTAACCCCCCGAAAACAGTCTTACGTTGATATCTTGTTGATAAGTTACAGACCAATTTTTTTTTTCTCCGTGTGAAAAAATATAAAGACATCTTTCTGCTTCAAACTGTATTTGTTGTCATTTTGTTTTTTTGCAATCACATTATTTCTGTGGATGCACCAATACATTTTCTGCTTTGCTGTGTTTTTTGTTTACAGGACCCATTCGTTGAGATGAGTTTTGATTCGCCAAACACTGTACGGATATTCACAAATTCACATAATCTGACAAAGAAGACAACAAGGAGTTTGGGAGTTGAATATGTGTATGTGTATGTGTGTTTAGTGTTTTGCATACGAGCTTGCATGGTGTGTATATGTGAATATCTGTATGGTAATACATATTTTGTGATGACCTTTACTGAACAATAAAGCAGCTCATAACTTCCCATCAGCTGTTAGCGGTACGATCATTCAAATATGTGTATTCTCTGTCAGTCATTTGTGTGTGTGGAATGGGTGGTGGAGGGAGTGGGGGCACGCTCAATCAGACATGACATACGACACTTTATGAGTGCTTTGTCTTAATGAGATACATGGTGTGGCACCACAGGTAAATGAAAGTTAAAGAAACTTAACATTTTTATCATCGAACTTGCTTTCTTCCACAAGATCACATTTTACACAATAACCATGTACGCACCACCAAGCTCCCTAAGTCATGTACACACACACACACACACACACACACACACACACACACGCACACACACAGAGGCTTGGCTTCACAACAGAAGATTATAAAAGAAGTGGCCAGTGTCAACTAAGTGCATTCATGGCTGACAAGGCTAATGCAGGATAAGCAGGCCCAGCTACAGCGGCTGCAAGTAAAGGTCTGATCAGGGTTTGATGTCGCAGCATCACGGTTCTAACTCCTGCACCTTTTGTCCACCTGAGAGCAGGAGGAAAAAATTGTAACTCGCGTTCATTCTATGTGGCCAGGCAATCATCTGCCCGAAATTTGATTTTGTTGATCGAAACTGTCGGCAGTTTTATGAAAATGTCATTCATTACGTTCAAAAGGTCTGGCTGGCATTTACGATTGAGGGCCCTGATCTCCATACCGTCCCATGAAGTTAAAGCCAAGAGGCTGATAACCGCAGGAGCCACTGCTGTTGAAACTAGTGCAGACTTCAGCTCATTGTACATTGTAGCTTACTTCATGTATGGCAAGTCTCTTGTTCAACACTTTGTTTTTGTGCGTGCTCTTTCTTTGTGAGTCCACAACTTCTGTGTGCTGACAGCCCTGGTATGGCCCTTTACGGTCAGGGATGGGCTATAAGCAACATTATCATTCACTCCCAAGGCAAGTTGGCAGGAAAGCGGTTCACAGAGCAGCTGGTCACAAGAATTCATCACTTAGTTTTATCATCATATCAAATGTACACTACATGTTTATTCAGTGCGCAAGGATGCATTCTAACTTAGTCACTTCAACTCAGAAGAGCATGAACTAGAAATCATCAACCAACAACTTGTTTGACACACAGGTGAAAGACATATAGATTCTTAATCTTGGCTGTAACAGTGTTTGAATACCAACCTAAACATGAGAAAAAGGTGTATTAAGGAGATGGTGGGTTCCATAACTCGCATGCAATGTATTAAACCAATATTTACAGACCTGCCATCCCCATATTTAAAACATCAGCATTTAAATAATATGCATTTCAAACTTCCAATTAGCAACATGACAACAATATAAAGATGTAGAGACTACAACATTTGACTGATTTTTATATAAATGGGCAGGCAGATAAAAAAAAAAAAAAACCAAAAAAACCGGCAATCAGTATATGATTTTACAATAGATTTATAACATGATAAAGGTACATTCACCTACTGTTGTAAGAAAACACCACACAATTGATGATTGCTTTAAGTTTCAGTAGACTGACAAAAAGTGGGGGAAAAAGGAGGGGGGCAGAGGTAGGAGGAGGGAAAGGAGAAGGAGAGTAGTAGGGAAGGGATGAGGGGAATAAGTAAGATGGCTGGAATGGGTAATAGGTTAAATGATCAGTCAATGCTTGTGTATATGTGCATCTGTGTCCTGTCTCTGTTTGTATGTGATTTTGATGTGTATGTATATGAATGTCTGCAAAACTGGAATGGTTATATATTTTGTGATGGTCTCTCCGAAAATAAAATGCATAATTTTCAATCTGCTGCTCTGTGTGTGTGTGTGTGTGTGTGTGTGTGTGTGTGTGTGTGTGTGTGTGTGTGTTTGCATGTAAATGCAATTTCTCTCTCCCTCTCTCTGTTATCTATTAATATTGAGATAGTAATTTAATGTTTCCTGTCTTATCAGGACATTTTTCATTGAAACTATAATAAAGTAAAAAAAAAAAAAAAGTGAAAGCTAACCCAGAAACAGCTAATGCATTCACACACACTCACATGCACACACACACACACACACACACACACACACACACACACACACACACACACACACACACACACAAATATGCACACGCGCACACATACATGCACACACACTCATGTAAACTGACTGGCTGTCTTGAACCATACATGTTACCTCATCAAACAAGACAGATGATGCAAGGGTGATTGGTATTTTTAATTCACATCTACAGAAACTGCCACTGATCAATGTCAACTTACACACATGCACACACACTCATGTAAACTGACTGGCTGTCTTGAACCATACATGTTACCTCGTCAAACAGAACCATACATGTTACCTCATCAAACAGAACCATACATGTTACCTCGTCAAACAGAACCATACATGTTACCTCGTCAAACAGAACCATACATGTTACCTCGTCAAACAAGACATGGTGCAAGGGTGACTGGTATTTCTATTTCACACATCTACAGAAACTGCCACTGAGCAATGTCAACTTCTTAAAGTCCCATGCATAGATCCCAGAAAAAGATAAAGCCGTCTGTGATCCTGATCGACAGTTGGACCAGTTTGCACTCTCTGAGATTTGAGTAGTTGCCAAGTCATATCTCATGGCTAGGTTTGATCAGTCTGCTGACCTTTAGTCTTGAACTGTTATATATACAGAAACCTGAAAACTTGTGATGTATCTGCAGATAGTGTATTACCATTCAAAGAGTTTTGAGGAAAAGGTTTAACCGTGGCAGGGCAGCTTACCCTATTTGTTTTGAGGTAGTCTTTCTATTTCTGTCAGGGCAGCCTTTCTCAGGGCAACCTTCTGTCAGTTTCTTTCAGGGACAACTTCCTGTCTATTCCTTTCAGGGCAGTTTACTGTCTTCTTCTTTCAGGGCAACTTTCCTGTCCATTTTTTTCAGGGCAGTTTACTGTCTTCTTCTTTCAGGGCAACTTCCTGTCTATTCCTTTCAGGGCAGTTTACTGTCTTCTTCTTTCAGGGCAACTTCCTGTCTATTCCTTTCAGGGCAGTTTACTGTCTTCTTCTTTCAGGGCAACTTCCTGTCTATTTCTTTCAGTGCAACTTAACCTCCTGTCTGCTTCTTTTAACTTCTCCATTATCACCTTAAGGCAGCCACCTCACTTCTTTTTTTTTTTCAGGGTAGCCTCATGCATTTCTTTCAGGGTGACTAACACACTATATAATTTGAGGATTGGTGATAAAGACTGAAACAAAAGGGGGGGGTCAAAAAGAAAACAAAAACAACGCACAACGTTTCGACTCTTAGAGTCTTTTTCAAGTGACATGAAACGACATCACTGTCATTTCATGTCACTTGAAAAAGACTCTTAAGAGTCGAAACGTTGTGCATTGTTTTTGTTTTCTTTTTGACCCCCCCCCCCCCCCCCCTTTTTTTGTTTCGGTCTTTATCACCACAATCCTCAAATTATATAGTTGTTCTGAAAAAGACCCAGTCAAGTGTTATCAATTTTTGACCAACACACTGCTTCTTTCACAGCAAACTCCTCTTTCTTTCAGGTCAAACACCTCTGTATCTCTTTCAGGGCTACCTTGTGCTGCCTTTGTATTTTTTTGAGCAGCCTTGAGTCTCCCATTTCTTTCAGGGTAATTCATCTCTTTTAGGGGGGGGGGGGGGGTAATCTCCAATAAGTGTTACTTTCTAGACAATACCCCTCTCTCTCTCTCTCTCTCTCTCTCTCTCTCTCTCTCTCTCTCTCTCTCACACACACACACACACACACACACACACACACATCTAATTTCTTGTTCATTTTCTGTCAGGGGGAACTTCTATGTTCTAGTGTAATCTCTCCTTATCAATATTTCTTTTTGACTAGTCTCTATATGGACTTCTTTCAAGGTAACTACATTTCACAACAGCCTCTTTTTTTAGGGTTACCTCCATGTCTTTCAGGACAACTCTCTTTAAGCACAACCTGCCCTTTATTACAGGGCAGCATCTTTTACATTTCTTTCAAAGCAACCTTGAGAAGGCAGCCTCCCCTCTATGTTATTCAGGAAAGCTGTTCTTTCTGTAAGGGCAACCTCAATATTGATCTTGGAGCAACCCACTTATGATTCTTACCAAGCACTTCTTACATCTCAGAGCAGTCCCAATCTATTTCTTTCAGAGCAACTTTCCTCTAGTTGAGGGCAACATTCTCTTTCAAGGCAACTTCTATATCACTATCAGGCCAACCTTTCTACTTTTTCTTTTTTTTTAAATCCTTTCCGTAGAGTGTCCACAATCATCAAGTTGATTATTCTGACACATGCCTGTGTGTGACCGTTTTTTATTCCGCCATGAAGGCAACCATACTCCAACTTCGGGGAAGGTGCATGCTATGTGTAACGTATCCAAACCAACGGCCAAACTGGCCTTCTCTTCCGATGGTTGGTGATGGCATTTTACGTATGTGCAAGATGTGCGTGTGCTCACACACGAAACCTCGGTGTATAGTCTCATTCGCAGGACGTGAGTTACATCGTCTTTCAAGGCAACCTCTCACTTATCTGGACAGCCTTGCTTCTGTATATTCCAGCTACTTTCCATATTTCGTTCAGGGATAACTGCTGTTTCTTTCAGGGCAACCTTCTCTCCATTTCTGTCAAAGCAACTTCCCACAGGTTTTTTTTTTTTTGTTTGTTTGTTTTTTTTTTTTTTTTTTTTTAAGGTAATCTTCCTGTCCCAGCCTCCTTCCTTTTTTCAGGGCAGCCTTTACGTATTTTTTTTTTTTGTGTGTGTTAATTTTCTGGACAACGTACACCCTTCTAGTTATTTTAGTGACCCCTCGCACCCACTTTTTTTTTTTTTTTAAACACACAGACCATTCCCCGTTCAGTCTCTTTCGAAGTTAGCCTTGCATTTCAGCCCATTTAAAACACAACATTGAAATTAGTCTCAGGTCTCAATACATTTTAATGAAGCAACTGTTCGTTAACTTATGCTCTGTCAGAGAAAGTTTGGCTGGCTGATCTTTCTCGTATCACCATTTTTTTTTTTTTTTTTCTTCGAGGCGATAAAAAAGCAGACGATTCAATGGGAGATAACTATTTGTTTTGTTGATATAAGCGACAGCAGGAAGTAACTGAATGGGCCGCTGACGTCTCTGAAAGCCGCATAATCATGGATCCACGTACAAAATCATGAGATAGTTTGATCTGACAGAAAAAGAGAAGACTGCGACATTACGCCAGAAAATGGCGACTCGAAGCCTAACAGAAGTCTTCATTTTGATGAGGAACAATGCCTTGCAAAGTAGATATATCTTCTCCGAGCAGGTGAGTATATCTACCTATAAGTATGATGATCAACCAAGCCGATCAGGCAAAACTAGTTAAGAAGGCTCAATATTTTTTTTACGCTGATTGTTATTGTTCATCCTGCTGTTGATTCCTAAAGCATAAATATTCTTATGATTTTTTTTCGTTTGTTGTTTTTGTTTGTTTTTTCTTTAAACATTTGGTTCATCTTTTCTTCTTCAACTTCTTTTGGGGTTTTGTTTGTTAAATGTTATGCTTCTATAGAATATCAAGCTCTTGATGTGTGTACTGCTGAAGCCCCAATCAGGAGCTTAACAGCTTTTTCAGAAGCCAAACTGATTTGTGGAACTTTGTGCCACGGAACCATAACACTTAACAGTCTAGCACTTTTGACTTCATGACATACTGCAAGTTACATCATTTTTAGTGGACCTGGTAAATCTGCATCAGACAGCATTATTGAAAAGCAGATCATGCCTACACCTGCTTCAAGACAGTTTAACAACACATGTGCCAAAAGAATTACCACTCACTAAGTTGAATGAAATACTGAAAAAAAGTGAGTCATTGATGAAAGAACAAATAAATTGTATTTAAGAGTGAACATATTGAAATTAAATTTCTGAACATTGCTTTTAAAGGAGAACATTGTCACCACTGAGAGATCCCAGTCAGGTTATGAGTGGTTGAACAGTGAAAATGGTTGTAGAAAATACCAAGAGACTGTAAATAGTAAAAATGTCATTGCCAATCATTTTCTTTCACTCAAGTCCTTGTGGTCCATACCATTGCTTGGGCAATGGGATTGAGCAAGAGAATTTGTAATTTTGTTCAGCAAGATAAGACGCATTACATTCTTTTCATTTGGAAATCAAATGAAAATTTCACATTCCACAGACGGCGGATGACCGGACATCTCTTATGGCCAGCGCCCAGATGGACCCAGAACTGGGTCTGGCATCAGCAAGGTCCTCCAGCCTGCCACCTGACTGGATTGACAAGGTCACTGAGATACAGTATGAGTTTACCAAGATCAAAGAAAAAAGTGAGCATTGTTTACATCACTTGTCAGATTTATCAGTAGATCGGGTCAAAACTAAAAATTGACTTTTATACCATAAAAGTTGAACTTGCATAATATTCATGAACTACAAAGGCTTTGGGGGAAAAGAAAAAAAATATTGTTGAATAGTAGTCAGTTTGTTATACCTGCACTGTATAGTTTTTTATAGTGCATCTTCTGATTGTGTGTGTATGTGTGTGTCTGTGTGTATGTGTGTGTGTGTGTGTGTGTGTGTGAGAACATGTACATAAATGTATGAAAACAAGTGTATGTTTGTGTGTGAGCATGCATTTGAGCAGATGTGGGCAAGAGCTTTGCTAACAGTGTCAAGCTTCATAAATTGCTTTTTTTATAACAAAATCTCTTATCAAGAAGTAAAAATAAGATAATTCTATGTGATTACAAAGTAGGACAGTCAATATAAGCCTCTGTGATATTTTTGTACATTTGTATGCTAAATTTCATAAGAAGAAAGTTTTGAATGTTTGCCGAATGATATCATGCTCTCAAAGGAACCAATTAAAAAAATGCTAGCAATCAGTGTAAACAAGTCAATAACTGTATTGGTACACCAGGCTGAATATTGATTTTTTTTTTTTTTAAATTATGAATTCTGATCCACGCTTTGCTGGGTTACAATCATTTTGCTCCAGTTCTGAAGATACCTGGATTAAAACTAATTAGTAAAAGTTTGACCCATTCAAAAGATTTTTATCCTAACTCGTAATATGTGCATATTTTGTGTGTTCTAGATTTTAGAAATTGTTTGATCTCATTCATTTTTGTTCATACTTCTGTAACAGTGCTAACATGCTCATGACTTAAGGATGCCTGTCCATGCAGTATGATATTATTAATGAATGTAGTTTTGTAGAAATGAAGATTGAAAACAGATAGTGAGATACAGAATGTGGCAATGAAGATGAATTTTGTCATGTGTTTCACTCAGGTCTATAAACTTTGCATGAATATTAAGATATGGAGTTAAACACTCACCACTTGCATTTTTATAACGTTTCATTCTGCAGTCATTGTGTACATGTGTCGTGCATACTGTCACACCTGTGATTAAAACTGACCCGAGTGAAAATATGCACAACAACAGTACATTTGTTATTTTTGCACAAAAGTGTCAAAAGAAGTTGAACCTTGGCCATGTTCATCACACAGAATGTCTTCTGGCATGTAGCTGTCATATTTAAGATGCACACACCCAAACCAGCGAAGTCTGTGCTTCAAAAGGGTAACTGTTGATTACAGTTACCTATCCACTGGCCTGTCAGCAACAGGGGGGTTGGTTCATGGGCATCAAGGCACAATGAATGCACGTGCAAGTGGACAATGAATATCCACATATGTGTGACTCTGAGCCAGCCTCCATCAAGACTCTTGTGTAGCTTCTGCTGTTCCCAGCTGATGCCAGTTGGTGTGAGAAAGGCATGGCAAGAAATAGCTGTGTAGTAGGTTGTGCACTTTAGATAGACTGCCTGTCAAGGCCAGTGCCATGGCATGATGATAATAAGATGCATCTGGGTATGCTGGAAGCCATAATTCTGCCTAGATTTAATTCTTGTTTTCAGCACCAGTCTTTGTTAGAATATATCCTTTTTCAACTTTCAGTGTTGCAATGCAATGCTGCTAAGATGCGATGCTGCCAACAACCGAAGATTCTTCTTTTTTTTTTTTTTAATGGCTGCAGCTATCAGCTTTTTAAAGTTCAGATCAACAAATCACTGTTTTCACACCATTACACATACAGAATTTTCATTATTTTGTAGATCAGCCATTGACGATTTAACTGAAACACTGTGATTATTACAGCATGTCCAAAGTCACACAGTTACCAGTCCTGCAAACCTTCTGGATGCTCTATACAGTGTGTGTGGCAGCATGTGGTTATTAGCCTTCCTGAAAACGAATGAAAAAGCAGTCAAGCAAGGAATTTTTTTTAAGGTGGTAGATCCAAGTGGGGGAGGAGGGGGGGGGGGGGGGGGGGCAACCCTACCGAATGAAACACTAGCAGTAGCACTTGACATGTAAACAGTTGTGTATGGTTGTGAGATGGATGACAAAAGAAGACAGCCTGGCACATGAATCACAAACATCAAAGTGGTGGTAAATGCCAAATGGCTATATTTATGGCTGATGTAGCAGAAAGAAAGGAGGGGTGGATGGGGGGGGGGGGGTGCTATTGATAGTGCTGTATGTGTGATCAGCAGTGAGATTATTTGCTATGTAAGCTAAATAATTTACAGTTAACATTTGATATTAGACTATAGAACATATGGGTACTGGAGGGTAACAGAGTGGGTTTTTTTTTTCTTTATTAGGGATATAGCTACAATGCTCTTTTAACTTTTGTGAAGAACTGCTGCTGAGGCGAATTAGCTGGGTTAAGAATATTGTGCACAAGTACTTTGCTGTTGTCTTTTGTTCTAGATGTGTGTGTGTGTGTGTGTGTGTGTGTGTGTGTGTGTGTGTGTGTGTGTGTGTGTGTGTGTGTGTTGTTGTTGTTTGATCAGTAGGGGAGTGTATGTGTGTGTGAGCATGTGCGTGCATGCATGTGTGTGTGTGTGGGTTTGTGTGTGTGTGTGTGTGTGTGTGTGTGTGTGTGTGTGTGTGTGTGTGTGTTTGCGCACACTCACACACGTGTATGTGTGTGCATGTGTGAATGAGTAAGTATCTATGTCAGTACAACCTTGAGTTAATCTGACAATAAATTGGTTTCAGTCAGTCAGTAAGTGTCTGTTATTAATGTGGTGTTTGACCCAACAGGTGCGAATTATACAATGTTGAACATCATCAACACCCCTTCCCCTCCCCACACTTAATTGCACAAAGCTGGTGGTTGCTATCAGTTGATGACAGTGACAGAATTGTATGCACATCACAACAAATACAAAGATGTACCTGGTTGTTGTTGACAGTGAAAGAGCTCTCAGCTCTGCATGACAAGCACCTGAATCGACCCACCATGGATGACAGTGTGGATGAGGAACATGCCATAGAGATCCAGACACAGCAGATCACACAGGTATCATCAGAAGACAGTGGCGTGGTGGTAGCATGGTGTGTATGTGTGTGCTTAGCCTTACCTTAGTGAACATACTGAGGATTGTAGACTCAACAGTGCACCTTCACAAGCAAATACCAGGTCTTGGAACGATTCTCACTGGGTGAGAAGTTTGGATGTATAATGGTTTTGAACGACTTGCCATGAAGGCAACCATACTACCTATTGATTGGTTCGAACTCCTTTTCAGAAAAGATTGATCTTCTAGTACTTTAGCATGGCTGAGTGAAGGTGATAATTTATCACACAACAACAATCTGATGATTAACTCATATCTTTTACTTTAAATCTGGAATTGTCAAAACTTTAACCCTCTGCCATAGTGTGAATTTATTTCATAACTGGAGTGGATTCAGATGTGCCTACTGCCCAAGAATAGCATATTTGTAGACAAAAAAAACGAGAAGTTATTACATTTCTAGACATTACAGCTGTGGGTCGCTTGTTACTGGGGGTAAGAAAAAAGAAAAATGGGTCCACCTATTTTCATCATTAGAGAACCTGAAAGAGGATGGCAAGTTGTAATACAAACTCCATGCGCTTTCTCATCAGTCCATGGCAGGCTGTGGAAGAGACTGAAATGAGCCAAAGTTGAGAAAGTGCTGGAAAGGTAGCTGAGCTGTAGCAGATAAATAAAAGACTGATGAAGAAAATTGACATCAGATCCCACCAGAAAATAGAATATACAGAAAAGAATTAGTGCTGCCAGATCTTCAGGAAATAATGTGATGAATGGTAGCCTTGTTAGCAGCAAGGAAAAATAACAAATGCATATGATTGTAAAAGAACCTGTCAACCCGCAGTCTCCCAGTCCCAGCCCACACAACTGCAAATGGAGTGGGGTCTGTATGACTATCACACTGTGTTGCTTTGTTTTGACTATTTTTGGACACCATTGTCAATTCAAGATTGGAAAAAGCTAATCAACTTATTATTACACAGGTCATTGTTAGCAAATTAGATTGTTAGTATGTCTTTATTAGTGTCTGGAGTGTACAATTTAAGTTAAGAATCATGAAAGTAAAAAATATCCAGGTTTCAGAATAGATAGCCTAATGGGGGGGACAGTTTAAATTGAAGGGAAAGAGAGGGACATGTAATACCAGGTGTTAGAGTGCAAGTTGCTAATTGATTAGAGGAAGGGGAGACAAGATTTATTAATTTACTTTCTTTGACCAAGCAGAACCATTATTTATGACTTCTGTCGACCTGGTGTTCCCTGGTGCTCTTTTTATTGAATTGTGGTGTTGATTTTTTCAGATGTTTGGCCGCTGCCATCGCCTGGTGCAGCAGATTCGAGCTCGCAGTGTACAAGGGAGGCAACTGGAGCAGAAGATGGCTCAGAACATCATCTCTTCCCTCGCTAGAACCTTACAGGAAATGTCGTCAAACTTTCGCCGCAGCCAGTCAATATATTTGAAAAGTAGGACATTTGAAAAAAAATGTAACACACTAATAGTAAAGCGTCATTCAAAACTTTGAAATTTGCGCGACTTTTCTAGAACCATGTTAACTGGACTCCACCATAAACATACTCACATACATACACACACATATACAGATGTCCGATTCTGTCATGATTTTGGTTGTAGATATAAAGTGAAAACTTTCAAGCTGACTTGCACACTCAAATACATTCAAACGCACACACACACACACATATGTCCCTGCAAACAAACGCGCACGCACGCACGCACACACACACACACACACACACACACACACACACACACACACACACACACACACACACACACACACGGACACGCTCACAGTCACACACAGACACACACACATACACACACACACATGCACACACACACACACACACACACACTCGTCGTACACTTGCGCATGCCTGCACACACACATGCCCATATATGCACATACAAACACGCACACATTTACACACATGCAGCATGCTGTAATAGATATGCTGGGCAGTACTTAGGCAACACTGCATCACACACACACACACACACACACACACACACACACACACACACACTTATACACACACACACCACAGAATGAAATTGAGGTAAATCCATTAACACTGGTGTGCAGAGCTGAAGAGTCGTGAGGAGCGATCCCAGCAATACTTTGGTACACACCTGGCTCCAGACAGTGGCCTGCTAATGGACAGCTCTGTGGCTGACGATGTGCCATACGACAAGGTAGGTCATCTGGGAGGCAAATCGTCAGTTAGCACTGTGCAAAAATTAGTTCATCTGTCATGAAATGATAGTGAAGGTGATTGTGCTAGTAAATTGTAAATTCTATTGAGCAAAACTTACTGAAGACAGATGGGTCAAACAAAACCTGCGGCCTAGTCATTGTAAAAAAATGATGAAAATGACCAACTTTGTGTATCTAATGTATGTAAGTGTTTTGGACATTTTCTTTCTTTTTTTCTTTCTTTCTTTCTCTTTGTTTTTTGTAGTTAAGAACTATGGAGGACATCATACATGACGATGATCTGATCGAAGCTTTTCATGCTGTCATATGTGCAGTGAAGTAATGATATACTACTTGATATATCATAAAGTGTGGAAAAAGATTAAGAGTGACTGTGTGCAAATAATTTTTAGAGAGGTCTTTTGTTAACGAAAGGTCAAAAGCAAAGCAAGGAGCCTGATGGTTGTGCCAGTCAATAAAAGGGAGGTAATATCAAGAGGGTGGGGGGAGAGGGCAGGGAACTCCACACTCAAAAAATAGAAATGACCAGCTCCAAGTGTCCAATTATGCGAGCATTTTTGACTTTCGTCTTTGTTTGTTGAACAGGAGCATGAAACTGAAAGTGCTTTTTGGTAAAGTTCACCACAAGTGTTTGCCTCCATGAGGCTTGTTGATGGTTGTGATAATGTGACTCTGCTATGCCCTTGGGAAGTATTGAAGTAGGAAAACTTTTCATCTGGGGATGAGAAAGTAGCACACTTGATCATTATTTGTAATATTATTTATGAATTTGGCATTTACATGGTTGGTTGGATGTCGGGGTGGATGTTTTTGTTTTGTTTTGTATCTAAACGGGTATTTTCAAAAACTGTGTATCATCCTCTCGATCGTTTGATTTCTATCTGCAACAGAAGAAAGGAGACTACGTTTGCCTTTCAAATCAACAATGTTGAGTATGAGGCTTTGAAAGAGAAGGTTCCATTGATACTATCCAGCCGTGAACAGCATGTACAGCACGATTCCCTGGTCATGCATGCATGTGCACAGCACTCAGTCCCCTGTGGACGCGCATATTTAGCCACTTTTTTTTTTTTTTTTTAACGTTAGCCAGACAACAACTGACAGTGTTGTGTTAGGTGTCATTGGAAAGAACAGACATTTAACTAATCGAACCTAGTCATTTCGAATCAGTTACTTTTAATGTGTATAAACGACTAACCATTGAAAAACATGGCTGCCAAGTAAAAAAAGAAAAAAAAAAATTGTTTACATTCTATTCCGTTCTTTTACAACATCGCCATTGTTTTTGCATTGGCCGTGTTTTGATCAAATGCATTTGTGCCCCAGTCATCTGAATGGCCTCATCAGCGACAACGTGTGATGCAGCGGCGGCGTCTGCTGCAGTTGATGTTGATGATTCATCATCAATATCATTATTTTCGGCTGCATCTTCAAATAATTCACTTTCCTCTACTCTGTCATAGTTTTTCTATATCTCTGTCACAGCCTTCATCAGCAGATCCAGTTTGTAATACAATTTCAAGCGCTTCATTTGCGCAAAAGAATTGGTATCACCCCTATGCCTAATCGGCATTTTTTTCATCACAGGAAATTCCAGGTGCACTTAGCGGGAAAGCCGAGTGCCAGCTCCTTTGTTTCAAAGCTGCTGGGGTCAGCCAAGTTCACGATAGATCAGTAAAAGTAGGGCGTACAACTCGCTAGGACATTCCCAAGAGTAATTATAGAGTTTGTTTCCCCTAGTCCATTTTAAAGAAAGTGTAGGAATTGTTCATGTTCCCGTCCGTCGATAGTTGCGGACACAGCAGAATGTACTGTCTGCCCATCCGCCAGCCTTGGCTGACGTGGTTGCAAGGGAAAGAAATCCCAAACGCCACTATTGGCGGACATGGCTGGTAAAGGTTTAGTATCATCTGTGCTAATGTTAACATAGATTTTTTTAATTAAAGAGGCTAACCATCATCAAAGACAGGGCATTTTAAATAACAAATAAACAAACACAGCTGGATACCAGAGTTCTGGGCCGCCTCTTTTTTTTTTTACCTGTTTTCTTTAGGCTGTTTTGTATTTACAAAAAGAACGAAAGAAAAACCACCTTCAGAATCATGCAAATTTGCATTAGATTAATGTGCTTGAAAAAGAGTACAAAGACTGAAAAAAAAAGTCTGCGTGATTTACAATTTTACAAACCTTTAAAAATAGTTGGGTTCCGAATAGGGAAAAATGAAAGGAAGGGGGAAGTGCATTAAAAATATCTCATTCATGCCTAATCCATCTCCATCCTCCTCATTGTCACATGGTTTCTGTTGAGCAAGTGTTGTGGGTGTGTCTTTAAGTGCGCAGTTACTTGCCCCCATTTTCGACACATCTACCTTGCTTTTCTTCAGGCTGTTGACAGAATGATTACATAGGTTTCATCATGGAAGGAGACAGATAAGTAATTTCTGATTTTGTATTAATTTTCCTCAACTGTGTGTGTGTGTGTGTGTGCTTGTGTGTGTGTGTGTGTGTGTGTGTGTGTGTGTGTGTGTGTGTGTTTTCAGGGGTTCACCAGTGCTCAGATTCAGCTGGTGGAGGAGAACAGCACTGTGGTCCAACACCGTGAACATGAGATTGCCCAGATCGTGCGATCCATACAGGACCTCAATGACATCTTCAAAGACCTGGCCACCATGATTGTAGATCAGGTGCTTTTACGTGGCAATTTGTTTTGAAGATAATTATACGTACGAAAACTTGGATAAACAAAGTCATTGTAGAATTATGCATGCTGCAGTTTTAAACCTGTGGAGTGCTTTTTTTTATTTATTCTTTTTTTTTTTTTTTTTTTTTAATCAAAAGTAGCTTTATTGTTAAGATGAAATGTGATATTTGACTGTCGCTTACAGGGATTCATGTCAAATAAAGCGGCTGTCATGGGCAATAAAGAAGACACATTTCACAGAAAAAAAAAAGTTTTCTCAGAATGCACATGGCATGTTGGCTCACATCAATTAGTTGTCATGAGATGATAAAGAGGTCAAATTTCATAGAAGAAAATGAAGGGTGTTGTCTAAGAATGCACACAGCATGTTCACTTAAACTATTTTCAAAGGAAAAAAAAAATATTTCTTTGAATGTATAAAATGACAATTATATAACATGCATGTTCACTGACACCAGCTGTCACAGGACAATGAATAAGAAGTATCACAGAAAAGTATATTCTCTATTACAGTGTGTACAGCATGTTCGCAAACATCAGTTGGCTGCAAATTCAAAAAGAACATTTTCTTAGAATGCATACAACATATTCACTTACTCCATTTTTTCTTCTTTGAAATTGGATTGATATTGTCTTTGGACAATGAATAAGACAATTTTTTTTTTATGAAAAGAGAATTTATACTTTTTTTTTTTTTTTTTAGAATGTTGAAAGTGTCTTCATTAACACTACTTAGTTCTTTGCTTCCAGCAGAAATGAATATGTAAACACATAATTAAGATATAGAATTGGTAATATAGCATAGATGAAAGTGATGGCTCTACACACGTTCATGAGAGATGAGTGGTTTTTTGAAATTATAATTAGTTGTAATTATTTTCATTGATGTAATTTACCTAGTGATTTTTGTATCTACCATGTGAGTATTTTCTATGCTATTAGTTATTATATGAACCTCAGTGTTTTTAAAAAAAAAAAAAAAGAAATGTAATGGAGAAGCATATGAGACAAACACCTTATTATATGAACCTCAATGTGTGTGTGTGTGTTTTTTTTAATGTAATGGAGAAGCCTATGAGACAAACACCCATTGTGTTTGCTTTTGTTTGTCGCCAGGGGACTATACTGGATCGTATTGACTACAACATAGAAAACTCCACAGTGGCAGTAGAGAAAGGTTTGCAGCAGTTGCAGAAAGCGGAGAAATACCAGAAGAAGAACCGCAAGATGCTGTGCATCATCATCCTGGCACTGGTCATCATCGTTCTCATCATCATCCTCATCTCCGTGAAGAGCTAACACTGGGATGCTGTAGGTCTGTGCTGGGCCAGAGGCCGCCTGAATACGAGACACTGACATTGGCTGGTGGTGTGTGTGTAGCTGCGCTTGTTGTGGGTGCGTGTGGAGATTTTCCGTGTGGGAGAATTTGGCTTAGAAAACATCTGATATGTCTTGAATATTTGCAGAGCGTAAGTGTAGTGATATGCCTTGTCGCAGAGAAACTGTAAAAGTATTGAGAAAAAGTATTGGACAAGCAGGAACCTATTCTTGCTTTTGTCAGCTAGTGATTGCTCAGATGGTATCTCTTCTGTGGAAGATAAGTATGCAAGAAATGTGAGGTGTAGGGTGTATATTGCAGAGGCAGACAGAAAAAAAATCCTCCTGGATGGGGGACAAAAGACTGGACTGGACACAATCCTCTACCCTGTTGCTCATGATTTAGGATGGAGGTTATTAATGGCCCTGATGTCCTTGACTGTCCCACATCAAGGTAACCCACAGGGTGAGTGATTTACCAAGTGATGATGATCGTCAGTTGTGTAACAGAGCCACTGTTTAAAACAAACAGGCATGAATGCATGTATGCCTAAGATTTTTGTTGTGAGAGTACTGGAGTGATAAATCTCTGAAATTGTGAGACAAGTCTCCATTCTGGGCATACGATTTTGTTATCAATATTTTGCAGACATCAGGTGCTAAAATTGGAGGACAGATCTCCATTTTGAATAGAGAGTTTGTATTGTGTGTAAACTGGTTTTAGAACAGTGATAAAAAAAAAATTTGGGATAGGGGACAGATTGACTGAACTGACATTGCTGCTTGAACAAGTGGATTGATTTATTGCACCTCTCTGCTGACATGTATTTCTACAGTTCTTGTTTTCCTGCCATGTTCTCTGTCCTAGTGATGGCATTATCCCCACATACACAGCCAACACAGTACTGTTCTGTTGCAGTCCTAGCATCAGGGGGTCCACAAGAAGCGATCTTTACTTGGACATCATGGAGCAACCCATAAGGAAAACACTGCATTGCTAGTGAGTCACTTTGGCAGTGCTGTATGGTGCCTGTTCTGATCCAACACACGCAGGACATCACCTGCTAATCTCTCAGCTAATGACAGTTAGTGCTTTGTTGTGGAGCCAGTGTGAGTGTGTCCTTTTAGGGAGAGAGCATGGATCCTGTAACACCCAACATCAGTTTGCCAACCCTGAAGATGCTGACACCAAGTCACTGTCAACATTGATGTGAAGGGGAAAGGAAAACTGAGGTCACCATGAGTTCAGATCATGAAGGAACACTGAATAGAAATTTTTGTTTTTTTTAATGTGATAATCAATGAGGCTGGTGAAGGTGATTTAGTAGAGTACTATTGACTTGATGGGACTGCAGTTGGTGTTTCCTTTCATATTGTATCCCAGTTTCTGACAGACCAAGAGATGCAGGTTCCTGCCATGTTGGTCAGGAAATTTGAGCCACACTGTCAGAGAGCATAACTGCCAACCCTCAAGAATGTTCTTGAAGTTCCATATTTCAGAAATCATGCACGAAAACCTAGATTTTGTTAAATATATCCAGAATTTCAATTAAAATGAAAAAGATGTTGGATTTCGGGTGTCACTTTTTAATAGAGCTGATGAAGCAATGTAGAATGGAGTCGAAATTATGTAATGGAATGTTGGCAATTATACATTGTTTTAATGGCCAAAATCAGTAAGGAGAGGATGAAGAAGGGAAGAAAAATTGTAAAAGATGATCGTGATTTTGTCCCCTTGTCGGTTATTTCATTGTTGGCCTTTTTGATTATTTATAAGTCAAGTCAGGAGCTTGCGATAACTTGTGTGAGATTTCCGTCTTCTTAGTTCAGCATCATGCCATTAGCACTGGGTATGCCTACATTTGGAATGCTACTCTTGAAATGTCAGCATGCTACATTGTGTGTTTTATAGACCTTAGCCGCTCTGGGAGTAGCTGTCTTACTATTGTGTGTTCTTTGACAGGACCTAGAAGAATTGATTCTCTTGAGACTCCTGTTTGTATAGTATTAACACTAGGCAAGATGGGGGGTGGGGGGGGGGGGAGTAGGGAGGCTTTTCCGGCTTTTCTTGTGCTGGATGCTAGGCACTGGTTTTGGATCTCCTTTCCCAGGCAGAGTGGTGTCTGCTGTGGAAGCTGTCTGACTGTAAGAGGAAACCCCATCATCAGAGAGCAGCTACTGGTTGTGAAGGTGTGGCAGCAAGGCTTGACACTAGTGTGAGAGGGGTGTATTTTACAGACCAGGAAAAATGGGACCGAGAGGGTCAGATTGTTGAAAGTGTTCCTGTTTTACAGACCAGTGAAGAATGGGGACAGAGTGGGTTGGGTTGTTGAAGGTGTTTCTGTTTTACCGACCTGTGAAGAATGGGACAGAGTGGGTTGGGTTGTTGAAAGGTGTTCCTGTTTTACAGACCTGTGAAGAATGGGACAGAGAGAGAGAGAGAGTTGGATTGTTAAAGGGGTTCTTGTTTTACAGACCTTTGAAGAATGGGACACAGGAGTCAGTATGATGGGTGTCTGTTTTACAGACCTGTGAAGAATGGGACACAGGAGTCAGTATGATGGGTGTCTGTTTTACAGACCTGTGAAGAATGGGACACAGGAGACAGAATGATGGGTGTCTGTTTTACAGACCTGTGAAGAATGGGACACAGGTGTCAGTATGATGGGTGTCTGTTTTACAGACCTGTGAAGAATGGGACACAGGAGTCAGTATGATGGGTGTCTGTTTTACAGACCTGTGAAGCATGGGACACAGGAATTGGTATGATGGGTGTCTGTTTTACAGACCTGTGAAGATGGGACACAGGAGTCAGTATGATGGGTGTCTGTTTTACAGACCTGTGAAGAATTGGACACAGGAGTCAGTATGATGGGTGTCTGTTTTACAGACCTGTGAAGAATGGGACACAGGAGTCAGTATGATGGGTGTCTGTTTTACAGACCTGTGAAGAATTGGACACAGGAGTCAGTATGATGGGTGTCTGTTTTACAGACCTGTGAAGAATGGGACACAGGAGTCAGTATGATGGGGGTGTCTGTTTTACAGACCTGTGAAGAATGGGACACAGGAGTCAGTATGATGGGTGCCTGTTTTACAAACCTGTGAAGAATGGGACTCTGGAGTCAGTATGATGGGTGTCTGTTTTTACAGACCTGTGAAGCATGGAACAGAGGAGTCAGTATGATGGGTATCAGTTTTACAGACCTGTGAAGAATGGGACACGGGAGCCAGAATGATGGGTGTCTGTTTTACAGACCTGTGAAGAATGGGACACAGTAGTCAGTGTAGTAAGATGGGTATCTGTTTTACAGACCTGTGAAGAATGGGACACACACGACAGAGTTGTTTGGTGGGTGTCTTGCTTTACAAAGCTGTGAGGAATGGAAAGCATGAGACATTGTTGTTGATGGGTGTCTGTTTTACATAACTGTGAGGAATGGGACCTAAGCGGAGATTCACCAGAACAATGCTGTATTAAGTGGGTGTCAATGGAGCGTGTACAGATTCTTCTGACACATCTGTTTTTCTTGTGCATCTTTTGGTCTCTAGTGAATGGCAGGTCTATGGGAATTGAACATCTGTGCCATGTGGAAACATGATTGAGGAATGTTCACTTTGAAATGTTGCTTTGATAGCTTGAACACACGAAAGTTTTGTTTCTTTTTTCTTGTTTACGTTTTGTCTAAAAAATTGAAAAACTTTTAAGGACCATAGATGCAACATGGTTGGCCTCCCACTCATATATCTCTTCATTTACTTATTGTATTCATTCCTGCATCATTTCTGTGTTTTCTTTGTACAGGGGATACTCTGTTAGCAATTTATGGTCTTCTGGTCTTTCTTTCTTTGTTTTTTCATTCGTGTATTTATTCATTTGTTTATTTAATTTTTTTTTTATGTTTGTTCGTTACTGATGCTAGAGTATACCAAATCTTGGAAGTTGAGTTTTACTACAGTGTGTGTGTGTGTGTGTGTGTGTGTAAAACAAAAGAGCGAAAGAGAATAGAATAAGAGAGTTTGTGGCAAAGCCAGATCAATATTCCGAAAAAGGGAAATTGTTATTTTATGCCAGAACATTTTGTGCAGTAAAGACTAGTCAGAGAGTGGGCCTCTTGGTTCTGTTAAATTCGCATCCGCCAACTTCGTAATGAACTGGAACCAATGCAAGAACTCATCTTTTTGTAAAGAATGAACTGCACTGAGTACCAAATGGTAAAGTACAAGACAACACTTTTCTGAACAACAAGCCACATTTGATTAATGGCAGGACAACACATGGTTTGAGTAAAATATAGGTTTGGACAGGTCTGACATCAAGGCCTAAAGAGAAAGCAGACAACTGATGGAAGTCATGACTATAATCATCAAAAAACAGTCACGTTCAGCTTGAAACCTGTTGTCTGGGGCATTGTAGAACTTACCATGACATTCTTGAAGCATGGGAACTCTCAGAAATCACTGCCAATGCATTTTGAAACTCATTCTGTGTATATTCTCCAGAAACGACTTTTGTTTGGTATAATATATTTTTGTGTGGATGTTTTTTTTTTCCTTGTGATAATTGCAAGCTCATGGTCTTGTTTTGTTTTCAGATCATGGGATGCTTTGCCTGTAAATGTTGTTTACAACTGGGTTACTTTACATGATACGACAACGCTGTATGAGCTGAGTGGGGGAATATGTGTATCAAGCAGTTTGTGAAATACTGTTGGTTTGACTTTGGAAAGATGGTATTAACGTTGTGCATGTTTGCCCAAAATGTAGTCTTTTTTTTTTTTCTCACTGTCTGATTATCAGTGTTCCATCAGTGGCATTAGTGCCATGCTGCACATTCTTGCTCCATACATACATACTAGTTTCATCCTTTGATCTGTAGTTCACAGGGAGCAGCCTGTTTCAGGTTTTTATGAGGCAACCCACCAGAGGAGATACTGCACTGATGCGGAATCACTTTGACAATGTTCAGCGGTGAACTGTCCTGTTGTGGTTTATGCGGGACACCACCCACAAAGCACCGTACACCAACATTGATTGCACACTCACTGAGCCAGCATGAGTTGGTGCCTTACTCTGAAAAACAGCACCAAGTCTTTCCAGCAATAGTCACCATTAGCATATCAACAACTTTTCACACAGGATCAGCATGGGCATTGATATGGAGATGAAATGAATGAAATGAGGTCACCACAAGAGCAGTGCCTGAGGGACCACACAGTTTTAGACTTTTTTTTTTGTATGCATGTCAGAGAGGTAGTATTGTGAATTCCATGCAGGTTTGAGAGTACATGACAGATCCTTACTCCATGCTTCCTTCCATCAGCTATCCAGGCATCAGCCAGGCCTGAGAAATGCAGACACCTGTTGTTTGGTCAGGAAATGTGAGCAACACTCTCAGAGGCATACCCATGAAATGAATTAAATTTGTCTGTGTTGTCTCAGTTTTCCCATTTTCAGCCAGTAGCTCGTTCACCTGTGGGTAGGAGTTGGCCCAAGACACAAAAATCCCACAAATGAATAACTCTGAGGGCACATAAGTCCACGAGCTCCCATCCTACACATAAGTCCACGAGCACCCATCCTACATATCTGTGACACCAACCATTGGATCATGGCAGCTGATGACTAGAACTACACTTGTTGTGAGGAAAATGATACATGCGGAAGATGAATCACATTCCAGTCTACTGAACATGTGTGCTTGAATATTTCAACTTGCACACATTCATACCTAAGCAGTGGAAAGTGTGGTGAGTTTGATCCAAGTAGAACTTTAACATTCACTTAATAGGTAATATGAGGTCTTACCCCCAACATCATCAAGATGGAAAGCAGATACTGACCATGTCAACTGTCACACAAACACAGGTCAGTACTGTTCAGTCCTGAAGTGGCTAGCAGTAAACAACAGTCCAACTTGCTGAAGATTGTTGTTCTCCTTGCAAGTGAATCTGTCCTGACTTTACTGAGAGGTAATGTGTTGCTAATGTACTGATTATCGGATAGGAAAAGAGACCACTTATAGCAAAACTGTGTGTGTGTGTGTGTGTGTGTGTGTGTGTGTGTGTGTGTGTGTAGGTGCATGCGATTGTGTATATTTATGTGTGATGGAAGCAGACAGGTCCCAGGAAGATGCTAAGCTCTTTCACCAGTGTTCAGCTTGTTCCACTAATGCAGTGCTGGAAGAAAGCACAACTCCTATATTTCAGAAAACCTGGGAAAGGTGTGTAACTTATTAATAGACAAACATATTTTTGATTTCCAAAGTTTGATTTTAAGGGGTGTTTTTTTTTCCCCAAAAAAGTTAATAGGTGATGGATGTTTAGTTCTGAACTGTTGGATGGAAATTGTGTTTAAGACAGTATACACGTATTTGTATTCTTCATATTCTGTAAAGGATAAGGTTGAGTTTCTGTGATTGTATACATGATCGCACTGACACAATCATGCTGCCACTAGGCTGTCATGGCAGTTTATGCTGCCAGCAGTTTGAACATGCAGATCTGTCAGTTCAGCTCCCAGACACTGCCCAATGTTGTTTCACATTCTCATCTCTAATTGGCTGTCAGTCCTGACAGTAAAGTTGGTGCAGTTGTTCACTCTGGGGGGAAGTGCCCTAATCCACTGAAAAGGATTGAGAAAAAGAACACCAGATAATGCTGAATACTTCGTATTAGAGCATTTATTTGAATTGTCAAAGGTCAGAGCAGTTTTTTGATTGACAGACGCTGTGTGAAGCAAATTTAGTTAGGAGTGGGGAGATGGGGGGGGGGGGGGGGGGGGGGGGGGGGGGGGTGGAGGCAGAGGGGGGACAGAGAGGGAGAGAGAGAGGTTTCTGTTGCTGCTGCCGATGATCATGAAAATGAAGATTTTGAAGCTGACAAAGCAGCGTGCTTTCCAGGTCTTTGCATTCCATGTTTTTATTACCTCATGCAACTGCATGGTTTACTGTAGACTGCACTCAGTGCAGCATGGACACTTCATTGTATTGACTGTAGTGCATGATTGCTATCAGATGTTTCTGACAAATGAACCTTGTATATGAATGAGGCCATTCAAAAATGAATGAGTTAGTGTGTGTGTGTGTATGTTTGCAGAGGGCACTATTGCATATGTGTCTAAGAGAGAAAAAGATACAGCATATGAACATGGTTATGATTTGGTCAGATTGCAGATCTGGTTCATTAGTACTCATTTGATGTACACAAACACCCACTGTCACAGGACATAATGATTTCATTGAAAGCTTTCGTTGCACTTCTGTGTATTCCAGCAGATTTGTTTTGTAGGGTTGACAGCCAGCTTGAAATGCTACAGTGGGTTTTTAGTCTTTTGTTAATGGAAAAAAAAAGTGTCTGTCTGTCTGTTTGCCTATCTATCTTTCTGTTTGATCTGTCTGTTTACCTAATCGTTTCTGTTGGCATGACTATGCTTTCTGCCAGCTTCTTGACCAAGTTATTTCTTTCTATTTTATCCAGTAGCCATTGTTCCTCACAAACTGTGTTATTCTGTAGGGGAGAGAGAGTACTTGGTGTGGTTTATCTGTTGCTCAGGTGTGTTGTGAAGTACATTTGATTTGAAAACCATGTTTCACTTACACAGTGTACTTATGTTTTGTTATCAACAAATTACAAGAATGTTTTATTCTGTGTTGCTTATGTAGGGCAGCGTTCAGAATTGAATTTTGAAAGAAAAACATAAAGCATTCTCCATCTCTTCCCAACCTCCCTCTCTCACACTGTCCATCCCACGCTCCCCTCTCCTCTCATTCTCATCTGTATTTGACACCAGAGGTGATTGCCGGTTTCACTAGAGTAAAATGAAAATTGTCAATTGTCATCATGAAATACCTTGTCAGTAGAAGTCTTTGTGTGTTGAGCTATCATTCCTGTCCTGGCATCGGTGTTTTCAACATTCAGTTGGGGGTCCAGACCTCTAAGAACATCTTGATACCCCCTGCCCTTTACACCCAGATCTTCCTAACTGATAGTGCCCTTTGATGTGGTGTGTACTTCCTGATATAAACCATAAAATATTGTATTACTGGTTTAGTTGGGAAGGTTTCTAGTTTGTATGCAAGACCAACATAACAGGCACTTTCCCCCAACCCCTCATGTTCCTGCTACTTTCCACTTGCTTTACCCTTTTCTCTGTCCGCCCCTGCCTTCATTTTTTACAGGTCTGTGGTTAGAAGTGTGGTGTATCTGTTTGCATGCAAAGCATACACTTTATGTGTTAAGTTCGAATGAAAAAAAATCTTTGTGCCTGGGCTTACTTACATTCTGGTTTTCTGTTATTCCTGTGTTTTTGTTTTTTGGGTAAGTTATTAACTCAGGAGCAGGAAAAGCATGTGTGTTTTTTGGGTAAGTTAAACTCAGGGGGTGTCTGAAAAATGTAATAATGATAGTGGGGATTTGAGAGAAAGTGAACAAGTGCTTTACATCTTTAATGTGGAGGTGTGTATACAGATTGTATGTGCAGAAATGTACAGGTATACCTGTGTCTGTGTGAGTGTGTGTGTGTGTGTGTGTGTGTGTGTGTGTGTGTGTGCAGGTGTGTACTAGAGGAATCCAGTTGTCATTGTTGGCTTTTGACATTTAATGAAAAAGTATGATGATATAAGATCTTCAAGATTTTTTCCACTTCATTTATTTTTTCATCTTGTTTGATGTGTGTGTGTGTGTGTGTGTGTGTGTGTGTGTGTGTGTGTGTGTGTGTGTGTGTGTGTGTGTGTACATGCATGCGCGCGCCAACAGGAGAATAGTCTTATAGCAAGCAGATTCATTGCTATTGATAGGTAACATGTTTTGTTTTTTTGTTGTACTTCATTGCAAAAGTCAGATTTTGACAAAAAAAGATGTTCACAACATTGGTTGGAAATGCTGAACCCAGTTGTACTAGAATTTTGTTTTTCAGTCTGTCACACCTAAACTCTAACACATTATCAGTCTCCAAACACTTGCTCTGATACTGGTGTCAAAATTCCCCACTCTGACTCTACCACATTTACAGTTTCCACAATACAAACTTGCCATGTTAGTCTCTGACACATTAACTCTAACACCTGGTCAATCTCCAACACACTGGCTCTAGCACCATGTCATTTCCAAGATACTAACTTGTGCACCATGTGAATTTCGGAATTTCGAACATACTAGCTGTAGCACCATTTCGATTTCCAACACAATAGTTTTGACACCACTCCATCTCCCATACTGTAGCTCATAAACAATGTCAGCTGAGAAGAACCAACAACTAGTTTCAAGTGGAAGAAGCAAAATCTTTGTAAATAGTATCCTCTTTGAAACTGGAGAGAAGATGCTCTTTGGCTATGATCTGTTAACTTAAAAAACATACATGGGAATTGTAAACCCAGTTTACATTGGGCAGTGGTCACATAATGGATGATAAATGCTGAATTTTTTTTTGGTATATTTTTTTTTTGTTTCTTTTTATTTAGCAAAATCCTTTAACATATCTGGCTAGACAAAAGCGGCAGTGGACATGTACATGCATGCTCGGGTTGCAGTTTAATAAGGTTTCAGTTTTGTTTTTCTCTGGGGGTGTGTTTCTGTGTGTGAGTATCGCCCACACCACCCCACCCCTACTCTCTACTCGTTGCATCTTCTGTGCCCTTTGGCCAATCAGTGACATTACATCCTTGCTGCTGTTCATGATGTCAGACATAAACAGTTCATAGCAGACTCTACAAAAATCGGTTCTACTAGCTTCCAATTCAGAGGTGAATTGACTACAGGCTGGCTTCTATCTGTTTCTCTTCTGTTTTTCTTGTACTGGACCAAAATATCTTTCCGACATCCTCCACATCTACACCCCATCCCGTCAACTTCGTTCCTCTGCTGACAGTCACCTCTTGTGTATTCCTTCTTTCAGAACAAAATCGTTTGGTCAGTGTTGTCTCCCCTTCCAAGGACCAACTGTCTGGAATACACTTCCCATCAGTGTCAGACACCTACCTTCACCCTCTTCTTTCAAATCTGTCGTCAAAACTAACTTCT
Organism: Conus betulinus; assembly: GCA_016801955.1. Taxonomy (NCBI): domain Eukaryota; kingdom Metazoa; phylum Mollusca; class Gastropoda; order Neogastropoda; family Conidae; genus Conus; species Conus betulinus. The sequence continues at coordinate 161,773 of JADBJO010002080.1, forward strand.
TTCATCAGTCGCAAACTCCCCCCCCCCCCCCCCCCAACTTCCCAATCCACCTTCCAAGTGTCTGAGTGGGTTTTTGCGTGCACACATGAGTGCCTGGTGGTTGTGTTGCTTGTACTGCAGGCCCTGTTGATGTGAGCGCGTGCGTGCGGGTGTCTGAGAGTGTGGGTGTGTGGTCATGCGTGAGCACGTGTAGGCGCGCGTCTCCTGCGTGGGTGCGTGTGCGTGTGTGTGTGTGTGTGTTGCTGGTAATGTAAAGCGCTTAGAGCCCTAATTTTTTAGAGAATAGGTGCTATGTAAATTAACATTATTATTATTATTATTATGTCCCACCTGATGTGATTTTGTAAGTTTCTGAAAGAGATTAACAGTTTTCATCTGATCAAAGATTTTTCAGTGAAATTTCATTGTTTTTTTTTCTGATGTTTTGATGGGTTGTATGTGCATGATTTTCTTTTTTCTTTTCTTTTGTTTTTGGCTTTTTTTTTTTATCATTGATCTATTTTGAGAGTTGACTTCAAAGGGGCACCAGCCTTGAGATGGCCGTTTTGCAGTGGTTGGGATTTAAGCAACAAAAGTTCACTTTGTCTCCCCTGTTGCTCATTCTGGCTCCCCACATACATAACTACACCCAGGTTCATGCTAATGAACATGTTGTTTTCTTTTGTAGAGCTGAACATGGGAGAAACTTGATGGTCACTGTGAAACAAAGCCTTTCTGGGGTACAGAGAAAGGGGTTTCTGTCATTTGCTGATGGTGGCATCATTCCCCAGAGAAGGCTTAACATATCATGAAAATGGATGATTTTGTTGTGGTGTCATTCCACTTTGAAAAACCTAAAGTTCGATGTGCACATGCAACGTTTTCGGGGAGGGAGTGTTGGGATGGGGGAGGGTAGAGAGATGAGGGGGTGATGGTAGCAGAGGGGGATGCGCTTGTTTGCACAGTGGCGATATCAAAAGTTTGGTGAATAGCTCATCACCATCAGTCCCAGTGACTTCACTCCGAGTTAGGAAAGCGAAGCAGAAGCATGCATTTGTGTGTAAAGAAGTGTCTTTGAGAGAGGATAGAGGTGGGCAGAGTGTGTGTAAAGTGTGTTTGAGAGAGGGTAGAGGTGGGCGGAGTGTGTGTAAAGAAGCGTGTTTGAGAGAGGGTAGAGGTGGGCGGAGTGTGTGTGAAGAAGTGTGTTTGAGAGAGGGTAGAGGTGTGTGGAGTGTGTGTAAAGAAGTGTGTTTGAGAGAGGGTAGAGGTGTGTGGAGTGTGTGTAAAGAAGTGTGTTGAGAGAGGGTAGAGTTGGGCGGAGTGTGTTTAAAGTGTTTGAGAGAGAGTAGAGGTGGGCGGAGTGTGTAAAGAAGTGTGTTTGAGAGAGGGTAGAGGTGGGCGGAGTGTGTAAGAAGCGTGTTTGAGAGAGGGTAGAGGTGGGCAGAGTGTGTAAAGAAGTGTGTTTTGAGAGAGGGTAGAGGTGTGTGGAGTGTGTGTAAAGAAGTGTGTTTGAGAGAGGGTAGAGGTGGGCGGAGTGTGTGTAGAGAAGTGTGTTTTGAGAGAGGGTAGAGGTGTGTGTAAAGAAGTGTGTTTGAGAGAGGGTAGAGGTGTGTGGAGTGTGTGTAAAGAAGTGTGTTTGAGAGAGGGTAGAGGTGGGCGGAGTGTGTGTAGAGAAGTGTGTTTGAGAGACGGTAGAGGTGGGCGGAGTGTGTTTAAAGTGTGTTTGAGAGAGGGTAGAGGTGTGTGGAGTGTGTGTGTAAAGAAGTGTGTTTGAGAGAGGGTTGAGGTGGGCAGAGTGTGTAAAGAAGTGTGTTTGAGAGAGGGTAGAGGTGGGCGGAGTGTGTGTAAAGAAGTGTGTTTGAGAGAGGGTAGAGGTGGGTAGAGTGTGTAATGAAGTGTGTTTGAGAGAGGGTAGAGGTGGGCGGAGTGTGTGTAGAGAAGTGTGTTTTGAGAGAGGGTAGAGGTGGGGGCGGAGTGTGTAAAGAAGTGTGTTTGAGAGAGGGTAGAGGTGGGCGGAGTGTGTAAAGAAGTGTGTTTGAGAGAGGGTAGAGGTGGGCGGAGTGTGTAAAGAAGTGTGTTTGAGAGAGGGTAGAGGTGGGCAGAGTGTGTAATGAAGTGTGTTTGAGAGGGTAGAGAGGTGGGCGGAGTGTGTGTAAAGAAGTGTGTTTGAGAGAGGGTAGAGGTGGGCAGAGTGTGTGTAATGAAGTGTGTTTTTTTTTTCTTTCTTTCTTTCTTTCTTTCTTTTCCTTTTCAGTCTCATCTTAACTCTGTGGCATTGCTTCCAAACGGTACATGAAAAATTGCCAATACAAAACCACACTCACGATCATTCTGTTACCCTACAAATAAATATCTGCAGGGAGCTATCACCACAAGATCATCATGGGGCAGTGCTGTGACACAAGTGTGGTTAACTGATGGTGCATTGAAAGTTGGGGGGTTAATGTCGTATAAGTGATTTTACACCCTTAATTATTCATTTTGTACCCACATTATCATGTTGTTGCAATTGGCTGCACTTCTGTTTGGCATGTTCAGGTGTACAATGGGGTTCAGAATTATGAGTGCAATAATACTGGACATGTGTTGAATTTATTGTATTCATTGGGTGACTGCTTTGCTGCTTGGATTGGTTGTGTTATAGCTGTGGTGGATGCAAATCTTCCCGCTATGATGTAGTGGTGGGAAAACATTGCATGGTTGTATTGATTTTTGTTGGAGAGTGTGGATGCAAATAAGTAAAAATGCAGAGTGAAATGGCTGTGTTGATTTTTTTGTTAGCTTGTTCTCTCTCTCTCTCTCTCTCTCTCTCTGTCTCTCTCTCTCTCTCTCTCTCTCTCTCTCTCTCTCTCTCTCTCTCTCTCTCTCTCTCTCTCTCTCACACACACACACACACACACACACACACACACACACACACAGAGCAACTCAGACAGGGTTGATGGCATGTATGTTAGCTCTTAGCCCTGAACGGGAAATGCAGAGAAGTTGTCCACATTGTATATAGTTCACTCCATAAGAGTAACGAGAACAGTAAAGAACAGCATCCATATACTAGTGTGCTCAGAAGAACTGGAGGCAATGGAAATATGTAAGTTTTCTTTCTAAATGAAGCAGCCAGCCTGAACCAATAAACAAATTATAGCATCCCCCTGCTTCAGAAAAGTTATCTTAAAGATCCAGATGATTACAATTCTAGTTGTGAACACACACACACACACACACACACACACACACACACACACACACACACACTACCATCATACAGCTATGTGTTAGATATTAGCCATCTCTTTCTTTGGTTGGAGCATATTGTGCAAAAAATAGGCAACAAGCAGCTTTGGCTCCACTAAAGGCTCTGATAGAAAAAGAATGAATGAATCTTTTCTCTAACATGTTCTCATTCAGGTTTGATATTACACAAAAAATAGATAAACAGTCAAGCAACAACATGAAAAAAATACTGAGTACAATCATTAACAAAGTAACACAAAAACCATTAAAGTAGAAGCAAAACAATGCATGAATAAGCTAGTTGGGCTAATTGATATAATCAAATATCATATGTGTTTGAATCCTTGTTTTACAAAAGATTATCAACTAGTTAATCTGGAAGACATGAACTATTATTACAATAAAGTTATGTTCAGCTTTGGACATTCTATAAGTATTTGCGGAGTGGATACATTTCTGCAACAAATACAGTTTGGATGCCTAGAATAATGAGTTTCTCATGCAATAAGTCTCATTATACGCAATAAACTTGTTACTATGTAACATGTCTAAGATCTGAAACACACAAGTGAAAATAATCACACTGCAAGTGATGTTTGAAATCTAAATATAAAAAGTTTTCCAAGTCTTTCAAGTATACAACACTGTTGGATGACAAAGGTGATTATAGATCAATGAATGACCAGAGTTTCTGGCACCTAGTTTGGCATTTTTATCTCTGGCATTTCATTTATGATTCTACAATGTGAGAGACCCCAACAAAATTGACACTTGATCCCTTCATGATAAGAAAATGGACAAAATAGCTGATCTCAAAGATAATCATTATGCTCTTTCTTCCATTCATTGCTAATTGCTCAGAGTACTGATTTCAGAGTCAATACGAAACAGAATACCTAAGATTGAAGTCAGTAGATTTACTGCAAGATGTAATACTGTTGATAATGCAACCAGTTCAGCTTCCAATATTGATTTGCCATGTTCATGATAAGATTACATTTGCACTTTCAAACTAGGAATGACAAAACTGCTTCAGCATTTACCATCTTCTGTTAAAGAACCATCAGTGGCAACTTTAAGGTCATTGAGGTATTGTTCATGAATGTGTGATGTGACAAATATGGACAAGTGATAAGAAGATGCATATCAGTTTATAATTACGCATAATCCAAACCACAATTTGTTTTATTTAATTCCCACATGGGAAGAAGGGGCTGGTCTCACTTAGCCATTGCATAAGAGCGTCTGAGAAACCGTTTGGAGTGAAGGAAGCCTGGTTGCGAAGTCTTCTGTGGTGACCCAATGGTCACGCTGCGTGCACTTACCTCTGTGAGGGCCGGTGTCGCGTGAAATCTGGGAACGTGATAACTGGGAAGGCCCGTGATATCTGGGAACGTGGTCTTTCAGAGCTCAGAAGGGCAGAAAGAAGACGAAAAAAGACTGGATTTTCGAGATAAGGTAGGATATAATTTATTTAGGTGCACTTGAGATCTTTGGTCTTATTGTCACATTTTTTTTCCCATTAATTTCTTGGCATGATTTTCACAAAGTACTCTCTTAACGAGGCCTTCTTTGCGGTAGTTCCCAGATTTCACGATTGGAAGTTCAGGAAATCTGGGAACGCGTTCCCAGATATCACGGTTCCCAGATATCATACGACACCGGAGTAGAAACTTGTAAATGACAGCTCTAGACACATTGTTTTCAACATAGTTCTACTAGTAGGACTGATATATGGTGGTGGAGTGTTGTGTGTCTGAGAGAGAGAGAGAGAGAGAGAGCACGAGAGTGCGTGCTAGAGTTGTGTGCTAGAGTTGTGTGTGTGTGTGCGTGCGTGTGTGTGTGTGTGTGTGTGTGCGTGCGTGCGTGTGTGTGTGTGTGTGTTCGCGAAAAGTGTCATTGTTGTGTGCAGCAAGGGAAGTAATGATAGGCACGAACCGAAAGAATCACTCCCCATGTACGTTTCAGAGCACCACATAAAATGTCGATGTTTATTTCTCAAAAATAGCCCATGAAGATATATCATTTTACACATAGTTATCAACTGGAAGACAATAACTTCACAGTGTTCATATTCAATGAAAACGTTGTGATAGTCTTGCTGAAAGGAACCGCGTTGAATCTGAATCAGCATCATTTGTTTTTTTTTTATGTCTTCTTGTTTTGTACGGGTGTGACAATCGATCTACACTGCTGAACTCTTGAGTGGGTATATGCCCTTAGCGCTCTTTCTGTCTATCTTTCTTTCTTACCTCTTTTCTTTTTTCTTCTATTCTTTTTTTTTCTTTCTTTCTTTCTTTTTTCTCCAAAGCTGACTGTGTCTTTTTTTTTCTTTTTTTTTTTTGAATCCGTAACTTTGTTCCTGCCTGCTGAATGTGTTTGGAATCGTAGCAAGGCACTTATCGAGAGTGTGTTAACCGTTTGTATGTTTGCTTGCTTTTTTTTTTTTCTTTTGGTGTGTGTGTGTGGTTTTTGTTTTTGGGATTTTTTTTTTAATGAAAGGATTACATAATTAGGCCTGTGCGACAAGAACAAATACCCCCCCCCCCCCCCCCCCCCCCCCCCCCCCCCCCCCCCCCCCCCCCCCCCCCCCCCCCCCCCCCCGCCCTCCCCTCCCCTCAAAAAAGATATTCTGCCTCTGCAGTGTTTTGTTTCCGCATGCTGAAGTGGCCGTGCCTAATTTAAGTTGTTTTTTTTTTTAGTCTATTTGCTTTTATTGTATTTCTATGTTCGCACATATTCCCACATATGCGAATGGAACGGGGGGGGGGGGGGGGGGGGGGGGGGGGGGGTAAGGGAATCGGGGTAGAGTTAATATGACGATAGGGTGTTGCGGGAAGCGTATAATTATTTTATCAGATTTTTTTTTTTAACGTTTGCAGCATTCCGTGAAACAAAGCAACATTTTCATACAGGCCCATCATTTTTTAAGTTACCCACTCAGTACCTCTAACACTCTTTGAAAACAGTTTTGAACGGTTTATGACTTCATAACACGTATCATTGTTTGCGTTGTCCGTGCTGTGTGTGTGTGTGTGTGTGTGTGTGTGTGTGAAGCTTAGGCCGATGTAATTATATTCATTAACAGCTTGCGAATGCACAAATGAATTTCTACTGGACATATTAAACACACAAAAAAAACAAACACAAAACACACCTAAAATTGGAAAGATTTTTGAAGAAGAATCAGGTTGCCATTTCTCTACGTCACTGTTTCCCTTTGTATGACGTCATTGTATCTTTGCTACTGTTCTGGATCAAGTACCGGGCTGCTGCCGTGCCCTTTCGATGTCCAGTGATCTTTCGCCAGCTCCAAGAGAGTTCTTGCCTAGTTTGTACTCAATCACACTTCGGGGGAAGTTAAAAGGTCAGATGAACTACAGCAACGGCGTACCCTTTTCTTTATAAAAAAAAAATGAAGAAAATCTGTATTTATGTCATAATCATGTCAGTGTAGAACTAAGGTATTAAATTGTAATGTATGGTTTTACACGCTTAAGAAGACATTTGCCTGATTAATCAGTCTATCTACTGTTTTTTCCCCCCCTTGAGTATGCAGAGTTTGTTGGATAGCTATCTTCCAGTATTAAAATTCATCTTCTTTCCTAAACAGCATCACATCTGTGTGTCTGTGTGTGTGTGTGTGTGTGTGTGTGTGTAACCCGAGAAAATTAATCTGGTAGGGCCTATTAGCTCGCTCCCAATATGCTTATGTCAGTGTATCCCTGTCATGGCACTTCCGTAGTTTGCTGGTTTATAATTAAAAAGAAAAGAAAAGAAAAAAAACAGAAAAACACAAGACTTCACTTTGTCAGTGGTCTGTGTTAAACTGGCAGCGTCAAAAACAAAAAACAAAAAAAAAAAAAAAAAAAAGAAATGCTGCCGACGATAATTTGGTTTTCTTGTGTTTTAATACATGCAGAGAAAATTAATTTGAGAAAGGAAAGCGCAACGATTGCGTGTATCAATACCACGCTCAAAACGCTAAGGGATGCATTATCAGTACACAACACCCCAAGAAGGCCTATAGGCCTATACCAAAAGTAAACAACAGAAGTGAGATTAAAGTACGCCAGATTTGATTTGAATCTAGATTCGCACTTCAGTGTCTTTATTTCCTTTAATATAACACATTCTCTCTCTCTCTCTCTCTCTCTCTCTCTCTCTCTCTCTCTCTCTCTCTCTCTCTCTCTCTCTCTCTCTCCTTTTTCCACTTCTTCATCTTCTTCTTTCTGTGCCACGATATCACAGATGACGGTGATGACAATAATGACGTTTGTCGCTTTGTTGATGTTACCATCATATGGCCCACTCATGTTTTTGTTGAAGGTAGTACAGTAACATGGACGGACTGAAGGGTTGGGCACTGCACCCCCCCCCCCCCCTTTTTTTTTTTTTTAAATAGTCCCCCCCCCTCCTCCACCCCCCCCCCCGCCCCCCAAGTCCTCTCCTCCCCCCTCCCCCCCCCCCCCCCCCCCCCCGGTTCCCCAACTCGCACCTCAGTCCACCTCATCAAGTATCTTCCCCATCCCATCCCTCTCCCTCCTCTCTCCATTCTTACCTTCCATTGCCCCGGCCCCCCCCCCCCCCCCCCCCCCCCCCCCCCCCCCCCCCCCCCGACCGAGACTAAGGGGAACAACCATTATTCTGTGCCAGCAGATGAAGTTGTCCAAGCAGGCCCCAGTAGTTCCCTTGAGACGGCCACCCAGGCAAAGAAGTACGGTAGAAGTGGCGGCAGCGGCGACTGGCAGGGGCATTTCCAGGCCAGTCGTCTCGTTTTCCACTTACGACGGTGGTTACCTCCGCGCTGTGACGCGGTCGACGGCCTGTCAGAGTCTACCATACAGCGAGGCCAGCCCCCTAGATCCAGGTCGTCACATCATCATCATCATCATCATCATCATCATCATCATCTTCCTTATCATCAATAGCATCATCTTTGTCGTGATTGTCATCGTTCTTGTCGCCATCACATCGTCGTCATCATCATTATCATCCCCATCACCATCTTCTTC
>JADBJO010002080.1:172500-182500 GCA_016801955.1 Conus betulinus
GAGTCTAACGATAGTGAAAAGGACGACAACGACGGAAAAGGCAACGACGACAGCTCGGACTCGGATGACGATGAATTGGAACCTTTTCTGGAGGACCTCCGCAAGCAGCTGCCGAATCCCCGGAGTCTGTTCCCCCTATATCCTGAAAAGCTGAACGCGATTGACTCCCTTGAAGACGAGCGAGAGACAGAAGAGACTGAGTTTGATGTCATGTTCAGCAACCCACCTTTGTATGAATACCGATGCCTGTTGCCTGATTTCCTGCACAAAATCGATCTCCGACGTTGTGTACGGGAGAGGAGCAATTGGCGAGATGGACTGACCTCGAGTGATGCCGGGAAGGCAGGAGGTCTTCAAATGCTGATGGATCGTCTGATCAAGATGGAGAAAATGCAGTATCTGACTGAGAACTCGGAAGCCAGGAAGAACCAGAGAGCTCTTCTTCGACGTCAGGAGAAGATGCCGCTGAACAGCAGCGAGCCAGGTAGGCAGGCCAAGAGTGCACAACAGCGAAACAGGCGGTCCACCTGCCTTTGCCTTCAAGCGATCTGTACTGGCAACTGTCAGGAGAGACAAGTCTCTTCCAGCCCCTACCTCAACTGTGCTCAGCTGTGGTGTTCTGGGGCATACCCAGAAAGTCGTGAGCGAAGGAGTCGGCATCCCCTTAGCGGTCAGGGCAACCCGGATTTTGGAGACCACTTTCAGGCTGTCTCTTCCAGTACTCCTTCCAAGCGTGCTGTTTCGCCGCAGTCAAACGCCCCAAAACGAGGCTGATCAGCGCCAGTCACGTAGCCCGAGCCCGACCCAAATCCACTGTATTCAGCGACACCAGGGTAACGGGTGCTTGTGGTCGACAGAGAGCCATCCGGCCCGCCACAGCCGTCAGCACCAGGTCCTCATCACTCAAAGATGTTGACCGCTTAGAGCTGGATGTTCATCAGCCGGTGCCACGGAACAAACCCTCCCACCGCAGGCCCATGAGTTCTTACGGCGTGTTGAGCGACAAGACTGGCAGGTTCCCCAGCAAGACCTCTGCCGCAGACTTCAGAGACACAAGAAGACGACGACCAAAAATAGTACCAGTCTCAAAATGTTGCAGATTTTCTCATATTGATTGATCTGAGTAGAGATTTTGCCTTGAAGAAGCAGTACCTTTCTTTCTTTTTTCCGTTGTTCTTTCTTTTTTTTTCTGTTGTTCTTCTTCTTCTTGTCACTGCCAGGATTTTCTGGGAAGCCATTGCTGTGAGCATACTTTCGGTGACTTGGCCATAGCATCCACAGGTTTTCTGTGAGAAAGCAAGAATCGAATGTAAACACAATGGAAACCTACGTCTACTCAAGGATTAGCTTCGATTTATAGCAAATAAAAAGAGGTGCAAAACAAAAGCGCGAACACTTCAACACGGAAAACGAATCGACGACAGTGACACTTTGAGCGAGACGTTACAATGTGTATACGTGAAACATATTTCTCCTTTCTGTTCTTCAGCTGTAGACAACATCCAGGAATATGGCGGATGTTTCCCACCTTTCCAAACCAGTTTTGCTAATAACCCACAGCAGTGACAATGGCGAAACGTGATGCACGTGCAGCTAGCTGTTCGTCCTCTATTCAGTTTGACACTGCATGCAGGAGCTAGTAACAGTAACTCGGGATGAAACGGACATGCCCCCAGGAAGACAACTAGTAGGCTTACACTGTGTGGTAGCGGTCCTTGACCTTGTATTGGCCAGTTGTACGTCTTCGGAGACATCACTTCTCGTCGAAGACTGAATTTCTGTTTCTCAATAATTCCACCTGTTAGATTGGTCGTTTATTTGGTCCCCTCTCTCTCCTCTCTCTCTCTCTCTCTCTCTCTCTCTCTCTCTGTGTGTGTGTGTGTGTGGGGGGGGGGGGAGCAGTCAAAGCACGCACACAAAGTAGACTGTTGAAGGAACTTTGTTTTATTAAACCCCTGGCACATGAGCACAAAGTACACGTACTACACTTCTAATTCAAAGCAAGACCTACTCCGGACGGGGTCCTTCAGGCGCGTTAACGTTAAACTGTCCACCACACCGTCCCATCTTCTGTTGTAGGTCAATGCCCGAGTATCCTACAAGTGCAGGATGCATCGAATCCTTTCCTCAGCGTCTGCATGATCTGCCGGGCAAATGCAGCACCCTAATCCCTCCCGTCAACTCTGCTCTTTGTCTGATACTCGTTCACAAACTGCTAGAATGTGGTTGTAATCTAGCATCGAGACAGTGACAGTAAGCACAGCGTCAAAGAGAGACACCAGCCGTCCATTCGGCAATATCGGTATGTCGGTATTCTGTCATTTTGGGTCCGTTTTTTTTTTCTGTTTGTTTGTTTTGTTGTATTTGCTACAGTCTAAAGTTCTTAACCTTTTTTTTCTTGCTGCTTTCAACACAGCTACGTCTGAGAACATCCCCCACCCCTACTCTACCCTACCCTACCCCCACCCCCTTCCCCTACGCTAACAGCTGACCGTAAGCTAACAGCAATGCACATTCCCTTGCGGATGTTGGCGACACATTCTTTCCCACTGCCGCGCGCATGGTGAGTGTTAAGAATAATAATGAATACTTATATAGCGCCTATTCTCGGCTGGAGACCAAGCTCTAAGCGCTTTACAATCCACACTCGTTTACACAACGGGCTGCCTACCTGGGTAGTGCCGACTGAAGACCTGCCAGCTGGCTTCATTCAGTCGTTTCCCGTGTCATCCAGTCAATATCGTTCACTCGATTTCCTAACTTCCTTCATTCTTTCAGTTTCTCACGCAGGGTGCATGCTGTGTGTAACGTGTCATCCATACCAACGGCCAAACTGGCCTTCTCATCCGAAAGTTGGTGATGGGATTCTACGTATGTGCAAGATGTTGTGCGTGCGTTCTCACACGGAACCTCGGTTTATAGTATCAATCGAAGGACTGTATGGGGAATGGAGTCAGAACTAATGTTAACTCCGAGGGGAAAAATCCCCCTGTACCGAAAGGCCCGGCGGAGGAGATTCGAACCCGCAACCCTTGGATTACGAGTCCGGTGCTCTACCAACTGAGCTATTCCGGCCCCTAACAAGAATCGCATTTTATTTCTAAATATACTTTCAATGCAGTGATTCCATACTCAGAGCATTAGTTACAATACACACATCTGTGATTAATCGACAAAAGTGCCGAAATAAAGGCAAAATACTCGGTCTGGGACTGCTGTAAGGATACAATTCTGCTGTTAGTATGAGGGCCCCCACACACGTCTTTCTAGGATACCAGTACGTCAACTACTACTTCATTAACTGTTTCTTTTTTTTTTTTTTTTTTTTTTTACACATTTCTTCTTTTCTCAAAGTGTGGCCTCGTCCATGAGGCGACTCTGTTTCCTACACGAGTGTGGTAGACTTTGGGGGTAAAGACCCGATGCTGTCGGCCTAGCTGGATAAAACACAGTCAGACTACACCTTTCTTTGTTGATTTGTGTTCTTGGTGAGCAGGGACCTGCCAGGGTGGACAGGCAGCTGCCCAGCAGAGTCAGGTCGAAGGCCCACCCTTTGCTCCAGTGCAGGCCATTGGACCACACGCTGAGGGAGGGGGCCCTTACTGGCATGTAGATGGTGCAGCCGGCCAGACCCAGCAGTCCTGGTGCCAGAAACGGACAGAAAGGGTTAACAAAGTCATTGATCGATTAATCGATTCGTCGATTAGTAGACTGATAGACTGATTGATCGATTGACTGATTCATTGATTAGTTGATTGATAGATTGATTGAGTCATGGTGCCACAGAAAGACAGGTTTAACGGAGAGACTGACAGATTGATTGAGTCCTGGTGCCACAGAAAGGGTTAATGGACGGATGGATGGATTGATTGATCGATCGATCGATCGATTGACTGATTGATTGACTGAGTCCTGGTGCCACAGAAACGGTTAACAAAAGATTGGTTGATTGATTGATTGATTGATTGAGTCCTGGTGCCACAGAGAGACAGAAAGGGTTAACAGAGAGACTGATTGATTGATTGAGTCCTAGCGCCACAGAAAGGGTGAACAAAGAAATAGATCGATCGATCTATTGATTGATTGACTGATTGATTGACTGAGTCCTGGTGACATTGAAAGACAGAAAGGGTTAACAGAGAACTTGATTGACTGACTGACTGATTGATCTGTCGATCGATTTTTTGATGCTCGAAGGGTTAAATGAGTGATTGAGTAACTGATCAGTTGGTTGATTGACTGATGAATTGATTGGTTTTATTGATTGATAATCTTTCTTTTCAAGAGTAACAGGCAAGTTAGAAGATGCTTTTTTTTTTTTTCTTTTTTTTTTCTTCTGGCCTTTGTCCCTTCAGGACCAAGGAAACTATCAAAATCACATTTATTACACTATTTTAAACGGATTGTAAGTGAACCAAACAGGGGCGATTCTTCCGCTGTCCCATCTTCTGTGGCCCCTCAGTGACATTGCAGCCACACCGTTCATTCCGAGCTCCCCCCCCCCCCCCCCCCCCCCCCCGTCCACAGCCACAGCCACAGCCCGGACCCGCCACAGCCTCGGTACCGGCAATCCACAGGGAGCAGTCAATGTCAAAGTCGTCATGACGCAACCAACCAGAGGAGACGCTGCACTGCTGCCGGGCCACTTCGGTGGTGTTCAGTGGCGCCTGTTCTGATCCAACATGCGCGCGGCGCCACCTACTGAGCCCCATACTAACGACGATAACTGCTTTGTCGCGGAGCAGTGATGAGTGGGCTTGCCCCCCATGAATTTGCCGATACCGATGACCCCGACAGAATCAAACCAAGGCCATAGACGTGGAGAGGCAATCGATATTGAGATCACCATGTGAGCAGAGCATGAACGGCCACAGAATTTGAAAAACGCCTTTTTTGGACGCTGATTGATGAGGATGAGAACGATGCTACGGATTTCCATTATGGTCTGAGACTGCATAACAGGGCTGTATGCTGCCGGTGTCAACCAGGCCCGAGGGATACAGACACCTGAAATGTTGGTCAGGAAATTTGAGCAACAGTCTCAGAGACGCATCCATTTAGTAGATGAAACTTGACTGTGTGGTCTCAGTCTTCCAAAAAAAAGCCCCTAGCAAACTGAGCTCTGTGTAAGAGCCGGTCGGGGCGAAAAAATCCTGAAATAAGTGGTTCTGAAGGGAATCGAACCTACAACTTCCCAGCCGGGAGTCCGCGACGCTAACCACTTCGCTACGGCAGCTGGTGTGATTCATGTCATTAAAAAAAAAACAAAAAAAAAAACCTTATGAACACACAAAAACTGTCCGCCGCCGCACACACACACACGCGTGCGCCCGCACGCACACATTTCACGCGTGCGCCCGCACGTCCCCCCCCCCCCCCCCCCCCCCCACACACACACACACACACACACACCCTGCGGAAAGGGGGATATCAGAAGCATGAGCCAGAATAATAGTCTCATCATCACAGTCTGAAGAGGATTGAAAGGGATCATGAGGCGGTCATGTACAAGTACACAGGCGTACATTCACATTCAACAATATGAGACGGAGAGAGAGAAGGGGGGGGGGGGGGGGACGGCAGGGGCGGGGCGGTGGTCTTGGGAGAGGAAGGGAGGAGGAGAGGGAATGGGGGACAGTGGGTGGGATAGTGAGAGGAGTAGTGAGTCTTCTCTGAGTGTATAGAAGTCTTGCAGCCAAGAGGTTATAATGACAAACATTCGTTTCATTTGTCTTGTGATTCATTTGCATACGCTTTTTGGCGGTGCATTATCACTAACATTTCAAATTCGCGTCATTGTTAGTGGTGATGATCATGATCTTCGATCGGTCCCCTCCCCCTCCCTCCCTACTTCTCTTCCTTATCTACCTGCAAAGGAAGTGTGCAGGCGGTGACAACATCAGCATGGTCATCATCATCATTGTTTTGTTTTTTTTTATCCTCCTCCTTCTCCTCGCCCTCCATTGTTATCGTCATCAGCATGTTCGGCTACATGCATGTAAACATAGCAGGTCACTTGCTTAAAAAGACACAACAGAACTTGTGCATAGATCATCATCATCATCATCATCGTCGTCGTCATCGTCATCATCATCATCATCATCATCATCTTCCTTGTGAAAACATCACGAGCGCCAAATTTCAAATGTGGATCGATGGATAAGAGCGGCACTGTTACATCCTTATTCTCTTCTTTACAACTAATCTTCTTCTGCTTCCCCCTTTTTTTTTTTCGCCAGAAGGAAAGGGAAAAGATAACTCGTATTTGACTTGAGAGAAATCGTACCATTCTGATCCAGTCTCCCACAGAGAAGCTCCACTCACGAAAAATAACTCATGGCATGAATTTCATCACACATGCATTCATACTCGTGGTGAAACAATCAGTCATCATCATCATCATCATCATCGTCATCGTCATCTCCACAATTAACATTATCACCATCGCATTCATCATCATTGTTATCACCAGCGTCATCGTCACCACCACCACCACCACCACCACCACCACCACCACCACCATCATCATCATCATCATCATCATCTCCACAATTACATTATCACCATCGCATTCATCATAATTGTTATCACCACCACCACACCACCACCATCATCTTCATCCTCCTCCTCATCATCATCATCACTACCCTCATTCATCTTACCTGATAAGGCAGTCAGGAGTTCTATGACTCTGCCAGAAGAAGCCTGTGTTTGGTGGAAGCAGCTGACCACCAGAAGATAGATGCATATGACGACCAAGCCAGCAGCACCCAGACACAGCAGAGCACGTTGCGCGTGCATCAGCACAGCTGTGTGAAACACACGCAGATGATGCTACAATGAGTAATCATAGTAATGGTGCCTATCGTGTAAGCTGCTGTTTCTCTACGGCCACTCGATGCACTGAGCCTTCACTTTTTCACTAACGTGAAAACACACACACACACACACACACACACACACACACACACACACACACACACACACACACACACACACACACAAGCGCGAGCACACACACACACACCACACACACACACACACACACACACACACACACACACACACACACACACACACACACACACACACACACACAGAGCTTCATTCATTTCCGTACACCTTCCCGCACGCAGCTGACCTAGGGAGCTTGAATTTCACACAGGAAAATTTCTGCTGTGATCTTGAAGCTATACAATAAAATGCAATATAGTACAATGCAATACAGTACAGACAATAAATCATGAACAGAGCAATGCAGTGCTATAGTAGAGAACGATGCCATACAGTAGACACGAGCATTACAATGCATTACAGTTCAGCAGAATGTGATGCAGTACAGTGCTGTGCAGTTCAGTACGACACAATGCAATACAATACAACGCAATACAATACACATTATAAACGCAATAAACTGTATAAGCAACACATTTATCAGCGTGAGAGTGCCAGCACACCACACATTAGAACATTAACAAACCCAGACATTTGGTATCAAACACCAAACACTAAAAATCAGCAAGACTATGTCCATTTATAAGAGACCATACAGACTACGCATGGTGTGTAAGGGACTGGTTGGAGAGGGGGAAAAAAAAAAGGGGGGGGGGGGGGGGGTATGATAGTAGTGGGAAATTGCTTTTTTTTTTTTTTTTTTTTTTTTTTTTTTGCAGATGAAGAGAACAGTGTGAAGCACCAAAAAATGAAGAGGTGGGATTTCGACCTTAGGGGTTAAAAAAAAAAAAAAAAAAAAAAAAAAAAAAAAAAAAGCGAAAGAAAAAAAAAAGTCACTGCCTTAGGTGCTCCACTGACCCGATAACTGAAGCAAAAAAAAAAAAAAAAATAAATAAGTAGATAAATAAAAAATAAACGCAATAAACTATGATGATGCAATGCAGTATAATGCCACGCATTGCACAACACACAACAGTGCAGTTCAAGACAACATAGCACAAAACCACTTTATCAAACGCAACAAGGTGCAATGCAATGCACATGTCTGTGCAATGCTGCGCAATACTGCACAGAGGAATACATTAAAACACAATTAATACAATACAGTACGACACACCATGATGCAGCGCAATGCAACACCTCATAATACAAAACAAGCATTCGAAACATTTTTTGCACAGAAGTCAATACATTGGAAAATGTGGAAAGGATGCAATTATTCACAAAATGAACACTGGACAACATGCGGAAGCAATACAATTTTCACAGAATGAACACGGAGAACTTGAAAAAGGAATGCAATTGTTCATAAAATGAACACTAGACAACGTAAGGAAGTAATACATTTATTCACAAAATGAACACCAAACAACGCGAAGGAACAACTTCATCATTTACAAAATGAACGCTGCACAACCATAAGAAAAGAATGTAATTATTCACAAACTGAACACACACACACACACACACACACACACACACACACACACACACACACACACACACACACACACCTGAAGAAGGAATGCAAATAATCACGAAATGGACACATTAAACAACGCAAGGAAACAATACAATTATTCACAGAAAATGAACACTAAACAACGTCGGGAAGGAATACAGTTATTCACAAAATGAACACTAAAAACAACGCAAAGAAATAATAAAATTATTCACAAAATGAACACTAAGCAGTATGAGAAAAGCAACACAATATAAAAAAATAATAAACACTAAACAACAGGAGGAGGGAAAATACTTAAACAGCCAAAACCAAACAACAGGAGAAAGCAATACAATTGTTCGCGATGTAATTTTGCGCGCCCAATTTGAGGAAAATTATGTGATCGTTCGTTCTTCGTTTTCATTGCTTTAATATTGGTTGTTTCGCTGGAAGAAGAACAAAGAGGTCGAAACGCGTCGTGTTTTGTCTTGGAATTTGTTTGTGTTTTTCGTTTGGCGGTACAGTAAACGTTCGTTTAAGTTTAGCTCCATAGTAATAGAAATAAAAAGTATGAATGAATAAATAAATAAATAAATACTCACGATCTTCCTTGGACCATTTGTGTGTATACGGGGAGGAGGTGGGGTGGAGACGGTTGGGACGGTGCGGATGATTGGGGCAGGGTGGGGGTGGGGGCCGTGGGGTGGGGGTGGGGGTGGGGGGCAGGTGCACTATTCAACTCCACCAAAGTAAGGGAGTGTAGGTGTTTATATCAGTTAGAGTTTACATCAATTTCTCAATCACCTTGTGAACGAAAACATTAATAAGTGGACTTCCAAACAGATGGGCTTAATAATTTTTTAACAAGTTTGCAAGAGATTCATCTGTTGCATATACAAAGTTAGGGTGATAAATCATACAAAGTTAGGGTGATACATCGACTTCCAATGGATAGATTTCATATTGTTTTTAACAAGTTTGCAAGAATATAATTCCTACAAGTTAAATGTCGGGTAAATGTTATTGATATATTTGGAATGATAATATTATTTGTGAATAATTCGTAACTGATTTATGGACAATCGTGTGTATTGGAAAGAATTGGAAACATATAAAGCAATATTAATTTTCTTGAGAAAAATTTCGCTTTTTAACCCCAACTGTAGGTAGGGGCGACTTGGAGAACAAGATGATTTGTGAGTATCCGTTCGTGTTTACATGGCATTTTGTATGTGGAAGAGAAAAGGGGAAAAAGAGAGAAAGGGTAAGAGAAAGAATTCTTCCAAGTATTAATTAGGGGACCTGGGTTTCTTTCAGAACACCTCAGCGTCCGAGGCTAGAGCGGCAGCCTCCTCCCCTGAACAGTCTGGAAGAAGGCCGTTCTTACCCAGCAACATTTAGTCTTGGATGACTGGAATCATAGTGTTGAATGAGTGAAAGTGGTAAAGAAGAAAGTGTTTTGTCATGATGTATTAATTTGGAAAGAGAAGATTGGAGTGTCATGAAATATTGATTTGATTTCTGTATGTATTTATTTTGATTTTGACGATTATCATATTGAAAAGGGAGCGTTTTTAAAAACACAAGTTTGGTCTGTTAGTG
>JADBJO010002080.1:202500-217500 GCA_016801955.1 Conus betulinus
CGCGAGTTCATCCAAGCACGATAAACAGTCCCCTGCTCTTCACAAGAACTAATTCATCGGACCTTACAACAAGCCAGTGAAGGAACTATTCATTACATTATCAATACAGTCGTCTTCCCTTCCTTAGTTATTCTTTTTCACATTGCTCATTATCATTATTACATTAATGATTATTAATTGCTACTTTTTTTTTTTTACCTAACGATGGTGTGTTTTATTTTATCAATACTGTCGTCTCATCTCCCTTGTTTATTCTTTTTCATATTACTCATCATTATTATCATTTCATTTCTTATTATTACTGATTGTTTTTTTTTTCCAACTCATTTCTAAGAATGTACGTGTTTTTCTCAGCTGGTGAGTTTCTCCATGTGTTAGCAATAATTCATACTGCTCTGGACTGAATGTTTGATTTTTTTTGTTGTTGTTGTTGTTGAAAATGTCCGTTTTTTCTACAAATGGGATGAACTTAGTTATTAAGGACTCAGAGACAGATCACAATTATATTTTTTTTATTCGTCTCTCACTTCTTTCTATACCTTTTGTTCATGAGATTTATCAATCAACAAGTGCGTGTTCGTGCGCGCGCGCGCGCGCGCGCGCGTGTGTGTGTGTGTATGTGTGTGTGTGTGTGTGTGTGTGTGTGTGTGTGTGTGTGTGTGTGTGTGTGTGCGCGCGCGCGCGTACTCCTAAACAGTATAGTGGATATCTAGAATATTGAACTGTAACTGCCATATTTTTTGTTGGTTATTCTTTTTACTTTTCTATCTATCTATCTATAATCGTGGGCAGCAGTTGTCTGTCTTCTCAGTGACTACCAGAGTGAGAGTAGCAAAACCGGACACTTAGTTTTCCCTTCTGCCATGGGACTCGAACACACAAAAGACTATCACAATATTGTGAGCTCCTTTACTCTACTTAATCAAGCCTGTAGTTTGAAAATATACGTTCAGCTACTTACTGGCATGATAACAAATCTATAGGTAAATAGCCCGTTGACCATAGATTTAGATCTCTCTCTGTATGGAGCCCAATAGATATGTAGTGAGATAGACGGATAGATAGGAAGGTGGATTGACAGGAAGACAAATAAATAGATAGATAAACAGACAGACAGACCTACAGACAGACAGACGGTTGGACAGTAATAGATGGATAGTTAGAAAGATAGATAATTAGGTAGATACATGGATGGATGGATGGATGGATGGATGGATGGATGGATGGATGGATAGATAGATAGATAGATAGATAGATAGATAGATAGATAGATAGATAGATAGATAGATAGATAGATGCATATAACCGCCGCTCCATACTAACTTTTGCATGTGGATCTCTGAATAGTGACAGGAAATGCATAAACACCGTTAACTCTGAATCATCGAAACATTTACAATCAGACAGACATCTGTTGCTATTACCGCAAAACCATGGCTAGATCCCTTTTAACCTAATACAAGGATGGAATGACAAAACTGAACCAAACTGATAACTTATAGTGCACCACGGGACCCTTAATAATTTACACAAGACTGTACAACGCATGTTCAAAATATGAAAGACGCGCCCAGGATCACAGGGAATACGACATTCATCGGCGTCAAACGGATTACGACTGTATATCCAGAATGGACCTTGGGTACAAAACGAGTGGAATGTCTTTGTGCTGGAGAAGTGAATTCTCCGCCATGCGCGGCATGACTATCCACTGGACGTAAAAGGGGCTCTGTGAAGACTCAGATGTAGAAACAGCATTACGCACTGCACCAGCAGACAATGCGTCGGACATAAAAGCAAAGCGGGCTAGGATTTAAACCACGGTGGAAAGCCATTCACGCTGATTATACAGACGAGAAGCTGTTCAGGCTCCTCTCGTACAAATACCAAAAACCTCACTTGCCGCCCTGCAAGTCCAAAAGATATACGTGAAATATTTGCTCACAACAAAGAAAGAGCCCACAAACTAGTTGCACATACAGAAAAGCGCGCTCTTGAGTACGAACTGGCCACAGCTGGAGACAAAGTTTACGCAACCTGAGAGGAAGGCTATGGCATAAAACACTCAAAATTGAAGAACCTAAAAAAAAAAAATTAAAAAAAAAAAAAAATCCAGATCCGAGCGAGAAATGGGTGACTCCCGGAAGAGAAAGAACAGCCTCGAGAGGCAGATACAATCTGCCTCAGACGTTGGGAGGAAACGGCTAGAGAAAACACGGGAAGACCTGAAAGCACAACATTGAGACTTCGGCAAATTGAATGCACGAGGAGAACGGGCGCGAAAAGAGAACAAAACCCTACACTGCTTCTTTGGCAGACTCCGTCTGTTTTAACCAAAAAGTTGTTTTGGGCAGCCGGAATCTTTAACACCCACGATACACACACACTCTCAACACAGCCCCCAGAGCAGCCGCAGACAGAGCCAGATGGAGATCTCTTGCCGTAGCCTCTAGCGCCAGCAGGCACGAAGAGGACTGAGTGAAGTACACAAAGGCTCTTGGGCAGCATATCAAGAAAACATCTTCCGATCCTCAGAGCGAAGCACAGTTTGAAATCGAGCGCTTGGTGTGGCTTACAGCGCCACATAAATGGCTTGATGACAAGTCAGGTAGCCACAGGGTAAAAGGCTTATAGCTTAGTATTCACTTTGTACTGTCACTCATCACACACCAAACCTTTGCCAACTGGTTCAGCCGAGGCAGCGTTTTAACGTTGTTCTCTTCCATTTCTTTACCTGTCTTCTCCCCTGCACACACTCCGTCTACATTATTGCACTTGGATTTACTTTTTTTTTTCTAACAAAATATTTTGGGGTGTCCTGTGGCCTCCCTCTCTACCCCCAAATTCTACTTTTTTTTTTTTTTTTTTTTTTTTTTTTTACACCTGTGTTATCTTCCGTGCGACCTCGAAGGTATTATTACCCTCATGCCGCCCATTCCGATTCCCTGTGCGGAGTTACAATCAGGGTCAGTGCAGTCCTAGCCAGGAATCGACCAGTCTGCAGGAAGCAGTCAACATCCAGTCGTCATGAGGAAACCCACCGGAGCAGACACGGCCCTGCGGCTGAATCACCTCCTGGGTCATTTTTTTTTTTTCTTATATCATTTCGTTTTTAGTAGGGAGCTGGATAACCAGCTTTGTCAGGAGTATATCCCGGTTGGACCACGTAAGGCTCAGGCGGCGCCCCGGGATTCAAACCGCTGACGTAAGGCTGAGGAGCGTAGCCGGGCTGGGCGGTGACGGTGGTCATCATGACCCATGCCGGCGGTGTGGAGAGAGCCCCCCGACCGGCTTGTTGCCCACGGCGATGACGATGGCGGCGATGACGCAAAGCCCGCTGCCGAAGGCGGCGAAGTAGAGGGCCCAGTTGAAGTCCCACTGGAGGTTGAGGAAGAGAGTGACGTAATCCTTCATGCTGACGTCTCTGTCGGCGTCTTCTTCCAGTCTCATGCCCACGTACACCATGCAGCCGATGAAACCTGCAATTCCTGTTGGATGGAGGGAGGCAGTGAGAAAGGGTTAATGGTGCATTCACATTTACACACACACACGCACACACACACACACACGCACACGCACGCACGTTCGCACGCACGCACGCAGGCACGCAACACACACGCACACACACACACGCACGCACACACACACACACACACACACACACACACACACACACACACTGACTGACTGACTGAAACCATTTACTGTCAGATTAACACATAGTGTTGTACTGATACACACACACACACACACACACACACACACACACACACACACACACACACACACAAGAACACACATACACACACACAGGCGCGCGTGCATACACACACACACACACACACACACACACACACACACACACACACACACACACACACACACAAGTGTGTGTGCACGGACGCGCGCGGTGCTAAGTAAGACATGAATGTCACCTGTTGAACTGCACATTTATGCTGAATCATCATGGCGGAATAGTTTGAGAAGTCCCTGGTTCAATAAGCCCGAGGTCACACACGTCCCACACGTGTCGGATTCAGTAAATCCTCGGTTTCATTCGTCCCAAAAACAATATGTCCCTGATCTGTCCCAGTTTGAAGTCACGGGCTCTAGAAGTGGGTCCCAGTTAGGATTAGAAGTAAGGTAAGGAATACAAGTTAGGGCTGGACTTACGATTCTTGGACGCATCAGACCTGGAAGAAGGATTAGGGCTAGGATTCAGGCTGGGGTTGGATATAGATTAGAGCTAGGATAAGGAAGTGGGTCGTGTTGAGACAAGAAGGAAAGTTAGGGTTAGAAGAAGGGCTTCGGACAGAGGTAGGGTTAGGGTTGGGTTTAAAAAAAAAACTCTGGAGTATCGAGTCTGGAACACGGGATTCGCACTTGGGACTTATTGAATGTACGTATGGAATCTGAAATGTATTGAACCTGGGACGTATTAAACATGGAAAGTATTGAACTTGCGACGTATTGAGCGGGCATTTTGAATCTGGGACGTATTGAACCAGGAACGTATTGAACCGTATTGAACTTGGGACGTATTATTGAACCAGGGACGTATTGAACCTGAGACGTATTGAACCAGGGGACGTATTGAACCAGGGACGTATTGAACGTGGGGACGTATTGAACGTGGGGCGTATTGAACTTGGGATGTATTGAACCAGGCACGTATTGAACCTGGGACGTATTGAACCTGGGACTATTAAACCTGGGACTATTAAACCTGGGATTTATTGAACCTGGGACGTATTGAACCTGGGACGTACTGAACCTGGAACCCGTAATTAGCCTGATACGTATTAAACCTGATCTGTATTGAACCTGGGACGTACTGATCCTAGGATGTATTGATCCTAGGACGTAATTTGCCTGGGACGTATTCAACCTGAAATGTCTTGAACCTGGGACGTGTTGAATCTGGGACGTACTGAACCTGGGATGCATTAATCTAAAAAGTAATTAGCCTCGGACGTATTAAACCTGAAATGTATTGAACCTAATCGTAAGCAGACACAAGAACATCAACAACATAAACAACAACAACAACAACAACAACAACAACAACAACAACAACAACACCAAAGTATACTTATTCTCGCTTCTCGGTCTTTTGGCTGAGCTCAAAGTGTAGTATCTGCTTAAAAAACAGACTTTGTCTCGGAAACCAGGAAACCAGCCACACAAAGGTAGCGCATGCCAGCAGTGGGTAATTTGACAACATCAGCAACAGCCTGTTCAGCAACAGTACGACCAGGACCATACAGATGGGTCTAACCACGCCATGTTGCCTGACAGGCTTGCCAGCACTTAGGACACTCTGATCTGATGGCTAGGGATAGTGCGATAGCAGGCAACAGCAGCAGCAGCAGCAGCAGCAGCAACAACAACAACAACATTAGCGACTGTCAACGCCTGCAAACTCAGTCCACATCATGGCGGTTAGGATCAATAACTCTAGTCCGAGTGCCGTGGATGGTACGACAGTTACAAGTAACGACAACGACAACAACAACAACAACAACACAACAACAGCAACAACCCAACAACAGCGACATCGGTAGCACAGTCCACACAGTGCTACATAATATGTCAGCCAAGATCTCAACGGCTCTGTTCGGGGGGACGTGGATGGTACGGCAGTTCCAAGTAACCAACGACGACAACAAACAACAACAACAACAACGACAACAGCAACAGCTACAACAATAGCAACAACAACCACAACATCAGCAGCGCAGTCCATCCAAGGTCACCTGAGAGGCCGGCCAGGATCTCAATGACTCTGTTCCGGGGTCCGGGGAAGGTCCGGCAGCAGTTGGTGGCCAGGACCATGAGACAGGCGATGACCAGTCCAGACACACACAGCCCCTCCATCACCCGCACCACGTGGAACCAGGCCGCTGAGGGCAGGAGCAGCATCGTCAGTATTGGCAGTCACCCATCCCTCCCACAGCCACCGCCCAAAAACAACAAACAAACAAACAAACTAACTAACTAACAAAAATCATCTTCATCGTCCATCATCAATCAAAGCAACCAAAAACCCCAAGATCGTCATCAATACCTTTCTCTGCCCTCCCCCCCCCCTCCTCCTCCACCTCCTCCTCCTCCTCCTCCTCCTCCTCCTCGCTGGAAAAAAATGAGTAATTAAAAAAGACCTATATCATCACCAAACAAACTAACCAATCAACAAAGAAACAAACAAAAATGTAATATTTATCACCGTTTCTCGCTAACAAAAGGCAAGAAGAGGATCCATCATCAACCTATAAACATCTATCAACAATATAGCATATAGCATATTTTACAGACAAACAGAAATAACATCTCCCACAACATAAAAGAAACATCGGTCACACACACACAAAAAAAAAAACAAAAAAAACAGGGTGCCACCATGTCACAAAAGAAAGCAACAGCAAGATGTAGTTTTAGATTTTGAAAAAAATCATGTATAGCTTACAAAAGTCATCTTCTATCATTAATGGGTGATCCTCTTTTGATCAGTCACTGTTTAATTAAGGAGTATCCCCCACCCACCCCTCTGCTTAGTTTGCTCACTTCAACCTGTTCGTTTTCTTATCGTTTTCTGTGTTTCTTTAAACAGTTTAGTATCGATTTTCACTTTTCTCCTGCATTAAGTCACACCTTTGATAAATGGCCTTAGTGTGGAGTTATGACTACTTAAACGATATAATCGTCATTCGTTGACTTATTTATTCATATACAAATTTGCTAACGGTTATTGATTAGTGTTTGTATAGGATAAAGTTTTACCAGCTGTCACTCACAGATCGATACACAATGCGTGACCACATTATAAACTTTAAACTTGTTGCTGCTCTTTATTATTAATCACATTTTCAAGTAATGTGTCCTGTTGTCTGATTAAGGTACATTTTAAGCCATCTGTCGTCAACATCAAAACAAGTATCACACACAAAAAAACAGTAATCTATCACGCACAACAACAAAAAAATCATCTAAATAAAACCACCGTCTAATTCTTCCTCCACCCCCACCCTCTAACCAGCAGAACCTTGTCTTAATCATGATGGTACAAAGCCGCAGACTGTCTTGTTTTCATAGGATAACAATATTTCAGAAAACTGTCCCGTAAAAAGATGAGCACTTGAGATGCAGAATTCATTTGTATCCATGAAACTTGTATCTTTCCAGTCCGCAGCCAGTTTAAGTAATATCATCATTTAGTGTGAGGGGGGAAAATGACATTGATAAGAACAGCTTCGTGTGTAGAATTTGATTTCTTGATCACGTTGATCCAGCTGACAGACCTCGAAGAGGAACAGGAAACGGGTCAGCCGTCCACACAGCTGGTGCAGTGAGGCTTCCACATAACATCAGTCTAATGAAGATTCCTACATCTACATTCAATGACTTTTTTTAAGTAGTAGTAGTAGTAGTAGTAGTAGTAGCAGCAGCAGCAGCAGTAGTAGTAGTAGTAGTGTTATTGTTGTTGTAATAATAATAATAAAAGCAATAGTAAAGATTCTTATTGTTGTTATTGTTTTAACTATTTATCATCATCATCATCATCATCATCATCATCATCATCATCATCATCATTATTCCTTGTCATTATTATTATCAACATTCTTATCGTCATCATTATCATTATTACTATTATTGCTGTTCTTGTTGTCAATATCATTACTATTAATATGATCATCATTATCGTTGGGTTTTTTTTTTGTTTGTTTGTTTTTGTTGTTTATTATTACTGTTAGTAGTAGTAGTAGTAGTAGTGGTAGTAGTTGTTGTTGTTGTGTGTATAAGATATATATATATATATATATTATATCTATATATATATATACCTAATCAGCTGAATGCCCTTGGCGTTTGCAATAAAGGACGGGGATTACCAGGATCGCACTTACCAGGCAAACAAATCACAACAGTAGGCTATTCACAAAAAAGAGCACCCCGCAGTCACAAGCTCGCTCCACACCCCCACACGTATCCCCACCCAGCCTCACCCTCTCTCACTCCCTATCCGCCCATCACCCACCCCCCAAACAAAAAGAAGTACTGCCAGATGAATAAACACAGGAACCCAAACACATACCATTCTCTTGAAAACAACACTTGTACATATTTCTATATATTACTCAGATGGGAACAGAACGGTTTTCAAGTTAGACTTGAAAGACGGGTAGACAGACAGGCAGAGTACCCGACGACTTATCTTCCCAGATCCCCCTTTCAGTTTTTTTTTTTTTTTTTTTTTTATTAGAATTACCTTTGTTACCATATTTTCTCATTAAAGATCTTTTTCATTATATTGTTTTTTTTGTCTATACAGAGTTACCTCCAATGACATTTTTTCCCCTATTTTTTTTCTCATAATAAGAAATTTACATCCGTGTACATCTTTATTAAGGTGTTACTGTTTATGATTCACTTTTCTTGTTGTGTAAATATACTCCTATAAAGACTCGCTGCTTTCTCTTAGGATGTTTTTGAAAGCCTTATTTACTTCGTCTACACTAGATTCAATTCCCTACACCACTCGCTCCCTATTTGTAAAGGTCCAGCGTTTGGGGACTGCCGGAAGTCCGTCAAGGAAAAGATCCGTCGCATTACGAAGTAACAAAGCTTTCATCGTAGAAGGGTGAGAACGGTTATAATTGCAACAGTAGTAAAAAGGGGTCTGAGGCAGCATGATCAATGGCAGTAGCAGCAGAGCAGTAGCAGTGACAGTCGTCCAGGCCAGTGGAGACTGACGATGTGGCAACAACTGTGTGTCAACAACGGGACAAGCAGCAGCATGAGCAGCGGAATAACATCAGTAAACGTCCACAGCATACTTTGTACAGTCATCAATACACACTCCAGAACAGCAACAACTGCAACAGCAGCAGCAGTCAGCAGCAGCAGTATTGACAGCAACTTTGAACAGCAACAGTGGTGACAGTGGCAGCAGCGGACAACCCAGCAGGGACATATGCAGCGGCTGTATACCATCGATTACTCTACTTACAACAAAAGGGGTTCAAATACATTATAGGAGGATATCAACCTCTGAGCTGCTGGGCGCGTACGCCACAAGATGATCAAACTCCGGCGGCGGAACAGGTTTGTGAGGAGTTGAAAGAGATGGTGGAAAAAAACAATGACGCACAGCAGATGTGCCCTGTTCCACGTATTTAATTCCAAACTTTTCGTCTATGCAGCAATTTTCGTTAGGGGTGGCTGCAAATATCGTATTTATTTTGAAATCCAGCAGGAACGAAGAGAGAGAGAGAGAGAGAGAGAGAGAGAGAGGGAGAGAATGAGAGGAGGAGGATGAGAGAGAGGAGAGAGAGAGAGAGAACTGAGAATAACCTTTATTCGGTCAAGATAAAGGCTTTAAGGAGAGAGAGGGAGAAAGAGAGATAAAGGTGAGGTAGGGTAGGAATAAGGGGGAGTAAGGGGGAGTCAATGGCGAAGAGGTAAAAAGGGAGAGTGGTCGGAGACTGGAAAATATCTTAAATATCTGTTGAACAACCCTGACGAGCCTTGGTATGGTGAAGCTTTGGAATGAATATGATGAGGGATTGTGTTGGGGGTAGCATTATGGTGTGTTTGAGACTGGAAAAGATCTTAAAATATCTGTGAACAACCCTGACGGTAGCCTTGGTAATGGTGAAAGCTTGTGTTATACTATATGATTATTGGCGCATTTGGGTGCGCTATGATGGTGTGTGTGTGTGTGTGTGTGTGTGTGTGGTGTATTGTGGTTGTGGGTGTGTGTGGACCAGTGGTTGTGTGTGTGTGTTTTCGGTATGGAAGCAGATAGAGCTGACCATTTTATAATCTTTTGATTCATTTATATCTTTAAGTGGATCCACAATTTAGACTAAATAATTTTTCCTCTATATTTCTTACTTTTTTTGCATAATGAATTTAGTACTCTTATGAAACTTTGTTTATATGCAGTGCAGTCTTCGCGTCTTACTTTCCTACTCTTCATTGGCTGCTCTGGGATGTCATTTTTGAACCATGAGTGATGATATGATATTTACAGAACTACAGATGGTATATCTCCTCTAGATGCCCGACAGCGAACCGACACAAACAGCCGAGCCCCTACTGATGAGTCCCGTGGATGATCAGAGTGATGAAAAGTGGCCAAGCGATGTAGAGTGATTCTGTTTTCCAATACGGATTGAGATGGTCCCTATGGTACTCCTAGTGAAGGATTCTATGACTGTATTCTGAGGCTGTATTGTATAATTCCCTTTTTTTTTGCACCCAGCCCCCCCACCCCTACCCCCACCCCTGTTTTTTTTTTTCTTGTTTAATTTATTGAAAAAAACCAAAGTTTCAATAATGGAGAAACTGTTTTATTTTATATATCACTTAGATAGGTGTCATATAGAACTCTGGGTGCGATAGAGGTCTCCGACCAGATGAATTGAACTGTAGAACATTTCACCACACACACACACACACACACACACACACACACACACACACACACACACACACACACACAGCCCGACACATGACTTGTACACACATCTTGTGGTGACTTACTCTTTATGGCCGTTGCTTGTTGTATCCGAGTTCCGAGTTCCAAGACTTCTATACTCCACGTTTTAATGACATCCCTGATAAAGTCTTTCATAAAGGCGAATGCATGGGCTATAAGGAGCAGGTACTATTCGGGTGCTTTTAAAAAAAAAAAAAAAAAACTTTTTCTTCTGTTCAGCATCTCTCTCTCTCTCTCTCTCTCTCTCTATATATATATATATATATATATATATATATATATATATATATATATATTGTGTGTGTGTGTGTGTGTGTGTGTGTGTGTGTGTGTATGTGTGTGTGTGTGTACGTGTGTGTGTGTGTGTGTGTGTGTGTGTGTGTGTGTGTGTGTGTGTGTGTGTGTGTGTGTGTGTGTGTGTGTGTGTGTGTGTGTGTGTGTGTGGGTGTGTGTGTGTGTGGTGTGTGTGTGTGTGTGTGTGTGTGTGTGTGTGTGTTGTGTGTGTGTGTGTGCATGATGACTATGAATATGCATAAAAATAATAAGACACATTAACTCACACCATCTGTTTTTGTCATGTTTTGTGCTAAGTTACAAGACTATGATCAAAAACAGAGTACGACCTTTTGGCTGCTGGGCAATTAGGTAAGTGGTCTTTAAAGACAGATAATCTCCACACAAATAATAAACTTATTCAAATCAATGAAAATCTTAAAACAAATTCGTGATATAAAAAAAAAAATCATCGAAAGCACTTACGGAATCCAGAAATCCCATATCTCCAACATCCGGTTCCGGGCAAGGTGTCCGACTCTGAACACAGCATCCACAGGCCGTCATGGTAGCGATAGTCCACGGAGTAGTTCATGTAGCGTGTGCGTGCCTCGGTAGTGGCCCAATACGGCGCTACAAAGCCAGCCGCATAAAGCACTGTCATAAAAAACAACCACCCCACTCCAGCCTTGTAGGCTGTGGTACGGCTGGTAAAAACGCTGACATGGTGATGAATGGATTGTTTCTAGATCGGCAAAGAAGCCCCAAGCCCAACTGCTCAGTCAATATTCTGTGGCCTTTTTGGCTTCCTTCAAACCTTTAAACAGCCTTTCCCCCAACTTCGTACTTGCGTAGACGTCAGCGCCTTGTCACATAAGCGGTCACACTCTGGTCAGTTTTCGACTAATGCACGATGGCGATTTATCTCCCTTTTTTTAGCTTCCACACAAAGAGACGGTAACTGGTCTGGCAAGTTTGTCTCCAACAAGCATATCCGTCCCTACCTCGCCTGACCAAGAAAATTCTGAAAAAAAAAAAAAAAATGCAACCGGACGAGGCAAGGATGGGGACAATAGAACCACTGAGCCGTTCCAGTATAACCCTTCACCTGTCACTCAGCCTGTTATTCGTGCATTCATCTGTTATCGAATCAGCTTGATTTCATCTTCTTTGGAAACAATAGTCGCACGCAGATATTGCAAAACTGAAAACTCAGTGCATTTCTCAACACGGTTCAAATATTTCACCACGTTTTATCTGACGTTTTCGTGTCAAGCGACTTTCACGAACACACAGTGGGGACAAAGGAGAGGACAGGAAGTATGTGGCGGTCATTTTAATACTTCTTTGGTCCCGCCGTGTTTCCGTGGCTGTTCGTTGTGGAATTCTTTGATCTAGTGAACGATGGTAACAATGTGTTGTCTGGTACGTAGGTGTTCATCCGTGGCGTACGATGCCGTTGATAGGTAGAGCAGCCAAGCAAAGTAACGGCAAGTAGACGACACATCAGCACACACACACACACGCACACACACACACGCGCGCTGGTAACACGTCCACGGAATCGATCGCACCTTCATGACACGAGACGTTGAATCACGTGCCTCGCTTTGTTAACATTATTCCCCCACCTCACTCTGTCCCTCCCCCCCCCCCCCTTCCCCCCCCACCTCCCCCGCCCCATCATCCCCCGCCCCGTCATCCCCCGCCAACGTTCCCTCTCCCTGTCCATCCCACTCCACCCTCCTTCCTCCTGCTCCTTCTGTCTCCTCTCACCAGACTGCACGCTTGTAGCGCTTATATTTCATTCGTGCGAGTCTCTCTCTCTCTCTCTCTCTCTCTCTCTCTCTCTCTCTCTCTCTCTCTCTCAAGAATTATTCAAACTGAGCGTTGGAATCCCTACATTCGGAATTTGTGCTGTCAGGAGTAGATCCTCCAGCTCCTCCGTGAGACTTAGGGATGAAATGCTTTTTTTTGTCATCTAGTAGAATTTCCCCTTCCTTTTTCTCTTTAGAAATATACATACTCTATAATGACAGTGAACACACCAAGTTCCGCCGATGACTCGCGCACCAGTCAATGTAATATGTTAAACACTTCTTGGATGCTACTGAAGGCGAGGCGGTGCATAAATGCAAATATTTTTGGTTAAGATAAATGAATTAATTTAAAATGACATTTTAATGAAAAAACTAATTTGAAGGATGCTTTGGTCTGAGGTTTAAAACAAAATCACATTAAGGTAACAAGTAATAAATCCAAATATAATAGATCGCTAACACTAAACAGTTTGACTCAATTTCCACGGAGTCTGGCCCGCAATTGGAACAAATAATTACTTGTAACAAACCAGTGCTTGTACCTACCAGTCGGTTCAAACTGATAGTTAATCCGAACTGATCGCAAAAGAATGAAATCAAATCTTAAAAAAAGAAGATGACTCAAGACTCTTTTACTCTCGTCAGTGGACCTACTGACCACGTCAGTCACGATATGCACACATGCCTACGATTCATACTTAAATGCATCGATGCACGCGTGCGTACAGACATACACATATGCATTCATGAATGTATCAGTTACATCTGCATACATTGATAAATGTATCTCTATGTATGTATCTCTGCAACCAGGGATATCCGTGCCTTTTCAGCTTACATTTTCATATTGTTACGGATGGTGTGGTAGCGCGTGTTTTACTGACTCTCACTAGAAAAAAAGTTTGGATGAGTGTAACGATTTTTTTTTCCACACACATCCACACCACACGAACATAGGCAGCCAGCCAACACACAAGTTGAGTTTCTTTCTTTCTCATGCTGCCTGAACCATCAAAACAGTACAGTCACGTACAGCCACAACACGCCACCATCAGTAAGGGCGTACAACAACACAAAGAGCTTTAACCGTCACTCTCTAAACTGACATTTCATATATATATATATATATATATATATATATATATATATATATATATATATATATATACCTTTTTTTTCCCGGCGCAGACTTTGCTGGCGCCTTCAGCATGTCCTAACAGACAGTTTGTATACCTGGCTGCGTCCAGCCCAAGTCACTGTCTTACACAGTACACAGAGCCGCTCACGCATGCGGCTCGTGGAGTCCTCCCAGGAACACCCACACAGCAGAAAAAAAACACACGTTTTAGCCACCGACCTGGCGGCCAGCTCCTCCACGTCGTCGTGACGCAGAATCCTGAGGCCCTTTAACACACGAGGCTTCTGCTGACCTGACCAGGCGGTCAGCCTGAGGCCCTCACACGAGGCTTCTGCTGACCTGGCGGAGACAGTCTTCGGCTGGCTGGGGCACGGGCTGTACCCCCACACCCGGTGGCAATCACTTCCAGGCCGGACTCAGGGGCCTCACCGACACCTGGGGAACGGATTACCACAAAAACTAGTGACCCAGTCTCTCTTCGGCACCGTGTGATGTTTCTAGGCCGGCAGATCTGCAGAGGCTGAAGGGAAATCCTCGCTTACCTGACTGACACAAAACGCTGTGAGTAAACAGGTCAACCGGTGAACAGGCAAGTTTGTGCCACTTCACAATTGTCCCCACAATCTGGGACCGGAGAAAAAATGGTCAGTCACGTGTAAACTTACGTTTTTAAATCGGTATGCTTGTTTTACCTAAATTTATTAACTTTTTGGAGTTGTGTTAAAAAGTCTATTTGTATAAATTCGTTCGCAATTGTATGTGTTTCCTTCTTCGTTTACTGTTTTACTGTTCCATTGTCGTTCAAACACTGATCTTGGTTGAAATTATGAATCTTTCTTTCTCAGTTTATTGTGTTGCTGTTCTATTGTCGTTCCAACGTTAATAATGCTATGAATTTTAAGTGTTTCTTTCTCATTTACGGTTTCACCGTTCTATTGTCATTCAAACAGTGATCTTCCTATGAATTGTTTCTTTCTCGGTTTACTGTGTACTATTATATTGTCGTACGAACATCGATCTTGCTATAACTGTTGAATGTTTCGGTCTCAGTATATTGTCGTTCGAACATCGATCTTGCTGTAACTGTTGAATGTTTCTACCTCAGTTTACTGTTTGACTGTTCTGCTGTTGAGAAAACGATTATTTTGTTATGAATGGTAAGAGTTTCTTTCTCAGTTCACTGTATTACAGTTCTATCATCGTTCAGATATTGATCTTACTACGATTCATTATTTTTCTTTTCTCACTTTGCCGTTTCACAGTTTCAT
>JADBJO010002080.1:230000-240000 GCA_016801955.1 Conus betulinus
ACAAATAAATTATCGTGTATCGTGTAAGAGGGACACCACACGGACCTCAGTCAGGGGAGGCAACTTGTCCTTACGCACCTCAAGGCAAAAAAGGGCGTATAGAAATCACCATAGACAGGAAGTCATGTTCTTTCTCCGGCCATATCAGGGCTGTCACCACGTTAAAATCAACTCACAGGTCATTCATCCACACAATTCTTTAAAAGACATCGTCTAAAATCTCATCCAAAACTTTGTTAAAAATCTTTCCACTGTAAAATCTCAGATCCGATGAAAAATGTTAACCTCTTTCAAGAACTCAAAGATCGCGTCAGGCGGAACATCTCTGAACAAGGTTTTCATGGAATCTGCTGTAAAATGTTTGTGTCTCTCACATCGTGCAAATCCCAACACTCTAAAAGAATATGTTTCATTGTGAGTGGCACATGACACGGAATGCACCAAGGAGCTTCTTCACTCTTTAAAAGGTAGGAATGGGTAAAATATGAATGGCCGGTGTGCAGCCGGCACAGAACTGTTTCTTCTTTTTACGACCACCAGACGAAGATGAGAGGAACTCCTTTAGGTTTGGACGGATCTGAAAGAGTTTGTTATCCGTCTGTGTATTCCAATCCTCCTGCCAGAGGTCTCTGACATAATCGTTAATTTTGGGTTTCAAATCTGAGCAGGGGATAGGTGTGTTTGACAGTTTTTTCTCTCTTGTGGCATTCTTGGCCAAACGATCCACCATTTCGTTCCCTCCGATGCCAACATGACCAGGAACCCAAGCCAAAAGAATGTTGTAACCCTCCGCTTTCAACTTGGTAAAAAGTTCAAAAAAGTGTAAAAGTTCGGGGTGCTGAAGGTTGCGGCCAGCTATGGCCTCCAGACAGTGAATCCGACAAAACCAGAAAGTCCCTCTTCGTAGATTGGGAGATTATCCGTAGTGCCAGAACCAGAGCTGTAAGTTCAGCAGAGTAAGCAGAGGCGTCTGAAGGAATATGTTCTAACAGTATTTGAGAAGGAGCACCAGGGCAGTAGGCTGCACAGGCCACTCCATCTTCAGACTTGGAACCGTCAGTGAAAATTTTCTGATAGGATGAGAGTTTCGAACAGAGGTCAGCATACAAAGCCTTGTATGCCAGAGAGCTGGTGGACTCTTTGCGAAAAGCTGCAAGATCAAAAACGAATCTCTGGTGTGAAAAAGGTCCACGGAGGTTGATCTGGAAACTTGGAAAAATCGGACACAACTCCTAGGTCTAGACCTGCATTCCGTGCGTGAGGCTGCATACGAAGACCAAACGGCGGAATACAGTTAGGGTTGTTTTCAAATTTGCTTTGAAACTGAGGGTCAAAGACACAGTCATAGGCAGGGTTTCCAGGTTCGGAGAACAGTCTGACGTAGTAATTCAAAGACAGTTTCAGCCTGCGGTTGGACAGTGAAGGTTCACCTGCCTCTGCGTACAGGCTGTACACAGGGGTGGTGCGGAATGCTCCAAGACAGAGACGAAGCCCTTTGATGGTGGATAGGGTCCAAGAGTTTTAGATACGACGGTCTGGCAGAGCCCGTACACAGCACAACCATAGTATATGTCTGTCTGTGCGTGCGTGCGTGCGTGCGTGTGTGTGTGTGTGTGTGTGTGTGTGTGTGTGTGTGTGTGTGTGTGTGTGTGTATGTGTGTGTGTGTGAGTGAGAGAGAGAGAGAGAGAGAGAGAGAGAGAGAGAGAGAGAGAGAGAGAGAGAAATGATGATGATGATGATGATGAGAAAAACAAATTATAAGTGCCTGGTTTTTGGATTCAGGTTTTTCTTTATTCTCGCTGCACAGTCCGCTTGATCCTTGATGCAACTCAAGGTCAAGATTCTGTCTGTGAAAGGTACTGGTCAAAATGGAATCTTTTCCAATAATGCACCACTCTTCACTTTTCCCTACCCCACCATCATCCGGCCACCACGGATCCATCACACCTGCCCCCAGTACACTAAATGGAAATTGAAACTGGTCGGTCAACATATAATATTCATTCGCCACACTTCGAAGGTTACTCTTCAGTTAGAGTCTAAGGACTGTTCGTGGTATGTGTTCTAGGACTCAAGTCGAGTCACACTGCGTGCAGCCCAGCTGACCGCATAGGGCCATATCCGGGCTGCCAACACGTTTTAAAAAACATCCCTGTGTAATTGTTGAAAAAGCAAAAAAAAATAAATAAATAAAAAAAAAAATAAAAATAAAAAAAAAAAAAAAAAAAAGGAAATGATTTCAACATTGATAAAAGTTTAGAAACATAACACTCTTCTCCATTCAGTTTCAGATTAAATGAAAAATGTTAACTTCTTTTAAAATTTAGAAAATTGCAGCTGGTGGGACGTCTATGAACAAGGTCTTTATTGAGTCTGCTGTGAAATGCTTCCGGTAAATATCATGTAAGCCCAAACATTCCAGAAAAAAAAAAATAATCTCCCAGTAGAAAAATAAAACAGAAGTTCTAGATGGTCAAAAATAGCACCAGCCGAATGACAGCTGTAGTAAACTGTAATGTTGACTGAACGACACATGTATTAAAAAGTCCTGTTGACTGAACGACACACTTATAAAAAGTAGTGTTGACTGAACGACAAATGTAGTAAAAGGTAGTGTTGACTGAAAGACACATGTAGTGAAAAGTAGTGTTGACTGAACGACACATGTAGTGAAAAGTAGTGTTGACTGAACGACACATGTAGTGAAAAGTAGTGTTGACTGAACGACACATGTAGTGAAAAGTAGTGTTGACTGAACGACACATGTAGTGAAAAGTAGTGTTGACTGAACGACACATGTAGTAAAAAGTAGTGTTGACTGAACGACACATGTAGTGAAAAGTAGTGTTGACTGAACGACACATGTAGTGAAAAGTAGTGTTGACTGAACGACACATGTAGTGAAAAGTAGTGTTGACTGAACGACACATGTAGTGAAAAGTAGTGTTGACTGAACGACACATGTAGTGAAAGTATGTACTGAACGACACAGTATGTAGTAAAAAGTAGTGTTGACTGAACGACACATGTAGTAAAAAGTAGTGTTGACTGAACGACAAACGTAGTAAAAGGTAGTGTTGACTGAACGACACATGTAGTAAAAAGTAGTGTTGACTGAACAACACACGTTGTAAAAAGTAGTGTTGACTGAAACTGAACATGTAGTAAAAAGTAGTGTTAACTGAATGACATATGAAGTAAAAAAAAGTAGTGTTTGAACGACACATATAGTGACAAGTAGTGTTGTTGAACGACACATATAGTGAAAAGTAGTGTTGTTTGTTCCATTATTATTCATAATTCATAATTTTCATCATCATTTTTTTTCCTTGTCATTGTCATCGACGTTGTAGACCATCATCGTCTTCGTTGTCGTCGTCGTCAACGTTGATGTTGTCTTTGCTTTTTTCTTTGTTCTCTCTGTTGTCGTTGTCGTTGTTTCTTTAGGATGGTGTGTCTGATACATTATCACAGTTGTCATAGACCCCATAACGCCGCTGCAGGCACTTTTCATCGTTCGTCCACATCCTCTGACTGACTTCACACTTGTCATCAATGGAAAGCAAAAAAAATGTTCGTTCAGACTACTTATGAATCGCGAACAATCGTCAATAGTCCAATTCCTTTCTCCCTCCAGTGAACCACAAGACAACAATAACATTCAGATCAAGTTGAAAGTCTCATAGGTTAACGCCACAGGGACTGCGAGCTATCAGAGATTCGCTGTGTGTAGGGCACGGTACGACAGAAGACAGAGAGAGAGAGAGAGAGAGAGAGAGAGAGAGAGAGAGAGAGAGAGAGAGAGAGAGAGA
The DNA here is from genome assembly GCA_016801955.1 of Conus betulinus. Lineage (NCBI taxonomy): Eukaryota > Metazoa > Mollusca > Gastropoda > Neogastropoda > Conidae > Conus > Conus betulinus. Next base: position 233,814 of record JADBJO010002080.1, read on the forward strand.
GAGAGACAGACAGACAGACAGACAGACAGACAGACAGAGACAGAGACAGAGAGGGGAGAAAGACAGAGAGAGAGAGAGAGTTCAGGAGAGAGAGAGAGAGAGTTCAGGAGAGAGAGAGAGAGAGAGAGAGAGAGTTCAGAAGAGAGAGTTCAGGAGAGAGAGAGAGAGAGAGTTCAGGAGAGAGAGAGAGAGATAGAGTTCAGGAGAGAGAGAGAGAGAGAGAGAGAGATTGAGAGAAAGAGAGAGAGAGAGAGAGAGAGAGAGAGAGTTCAGGAGAGAGAGAGAGAGAGAGAGAGAGAGAGAGAGAGAGAGAGAGAGAGAGAGACACGCAAACATGTAAGGAAAATCCGGTGTGACTATTTCCTTAAAACGTCTCCCTGTTCTTACCAACGTTAACTCCAACCAACCTATGTGTCAGAAGACACGAAACACAGCTCTTTTTTGGGGGGGAAAAAAAAAAAAACAAAAAAACCAGCACGTCGGCCCAAACCATGTATTTCTACAGTGACAAGACTAGGAAGTTAAAAGCAGACGAAAAGTCTCTGGTGGTGGGGAGGAAGACGGGGGAGGCGGGGGGGGGGGGTGATCCTGTCCAAAAAATAGACTAGGCTTCTTTGGTACGTAACCACATGCCGGGCAAAGCAGACGGTTTCAAACACCGCGTAGATATGCCACAGGTTCTGTGGACCAATCAGATATCACAATACTTTTGATGAATGGGAACAAAAACATGACAGAACGTAATTTGGAAAGATTTGCTCTTTAAATTCCAACCCTTTGAAACGCTAATGAATTTGTCGGTATTGAAGATTAAGCGATTTTTTCAGGGAAAGAAGCTGAATTAGAAACTACATTGTTTCAATTACATTGTATAAATCTTAAGAAATATGTTAGGATGTCTGATTCGCCCAATTTTGTTAACCTCCTCGCGATTCAGACACAGAGCCTGCGACATACACAGTCCTTTCAATGTTTGCGAGTAGAAGAAAGGGTAGTGAGGGAGGGGGTAGTACAGGCTGGCTTGCTGAATACGGATTGCTGGTACTGATAGAATTTCTTTGCTTCACGGTCTAGCTGCGTTAGTTGTAAAGGTTTTTATAGCATGATGGGCTGTTCTTCTTCGTCTCTTCCTCTGTCTGAATGACTCTCTCTCTCTCTCTCTCTCTCTCCTCTCTCTCTCTCTCTCTCTCTCTCTCTCTCTGTGTGTGTGTGTGTGTGTGTGTGTGTGTGTGTGTGTGTGTGTGTGTGTATTTGTGTGTGTGTGCGCGCGCGCGCGATATCTCTCTCTCTCTCTCTCTCTCTCTCTCTCTCTCTCTCTCTCTGCCCCCCTCCTCTCCTTACCCCCCCCCCCCTCTCTCTCTCTTTCTTGCCCAACTGCCGTGTTTCTTTCTGTCTTTGTCCCTATCCCCCCTTCCCTTCCACCTTCATTCTCGACAACCTGCTCATTGCCAGCCATAATGTCGTACAGTCAACTTCTTTCAGACACGCTGGCGTGCCGTCCGATTCATCCGTGACCGAAACCTGAAGCGGAGTACATTTCACCCTCACGCTTCCCCACCCCCACCCCCCACCCCCCTCCACTCCTCAGTTCCTAGTCCTCGTGCCTGAGTGACATGTCCTTTTTTGTGACATGTCCTTTTTGTGACATGTCCTTTTTGTGTTCATTACATTTATCCCCAGTTAAAAATTATAGCTTTTTTTTTTTTTTTTTCCCTTTGACATTTTTGTCTTCGTGATCATTTGAATAATTTACGAATGAAAACTCCCGACCTTTAAAGAATTTGTCTGTAGAATAAAGGAATAAAATTATCATGGTGCTTTTTTTTTTTTTTTTTAACCACCTAACAAACATTTATTCGCTTCAAAATTTCTTCATCTTTAGTGTTCAGTTTTTCTGTGTCTACTGTTCATACAAGAAGTGTGTGTCCCAGTAAAATGCCGAAGCTTTAAAGAGAATATACAAAACCATTTTCTTACCTGAGATATGTCTATTTCCTGTGTTCGCTTTATTTCCTTCTTCTGATTGGAAGTGATCCAATGTTTGAATTAAAGTTGGTATTTGACTGTTGCTATGGGTACCCATCATGGAAGGAGAATTTGCTAATAGTGTGAATGTGATTTTTGTATATTGTGCCTTTTTATGCTTGTTTTGTTTTCATTTTGACGTGGCTAATATTATGACTTAAATGAACAGAGATGTGTTTGCGTGTGTATGTTTACGTGCTTTTTTTTTTTTTTTTGTCTGAATGCATTGGTTACAAACCGAAAAAAAAGTGTCCCCCGAAAAGAAAATTGTTCCTTTTTTGCGTGAACATTTTTGTCTTTGTGTTTATCAGACTTGTTTCCCAGCAAAGCGTTTCACTCTTTTAAGATTTTCTTCTTTTTTTTTTTTACAGTACATTTGCGCGTATGATACTCGTCTCTCAGTGAGGGCGCTCACCCAGTAAGAACTTACTGTGTCTGGAACACTTCTGATTTCGTCTGCTTAGGATTGCCTTCATGTAACTATTCCCTTTTCTTAAGACTTTTTTTCTGGATCATTTTTTTTTTTTCGTGTTTCGTAGTGTTGCCTGCCTGAAAAGATCTCGCCCTGTAAAAAGGTCTGAATCATGAAAGATATCACTACGCTGATGAGAGTGGGGAACTACAAAGTGGATGCACACTGAAGAACATAAACAACAAGTGTTGCATCAGGGTTAATGGCGAAGATGTGGCAGAGAGCAAGGCTAGAAGACGCACAGACAAAAGATCAATTCAGGAAAAGGCAGTCCTCGATTTGGGGCTGTAAGGTCTGATCGCTTCGATTCGTTCACAGAACACAGACCTTTAAGAGAAACGGAAAGTAAGCCTTGGACCGCCATCTTGTGCACTCTCAACACTCTTTTAAGTGACCAGTTTTAAATGCCTTGATAGACAGCTGCTAAAAATCAAGGTTATTCAGATGGAATGGATTAAGAATTGTACATACAGACCAGAATTTCTGCGAGCAAAAACAGAAAAGTTTTCTGGCACTGAAGTTAGACTTTTGAGGTCAATAGTCTGTGTGCTCTGTGCTGTCATCTCTGCTAGGCGATAAGTTGCCGTAAGCAACATTCGTTTGGAGTTATGGGCCTGTATTCATTTCATTATGGGAGCAAGAGTTGTCCTACTTGTTTACTATTGTACATTTAGTCTACCTTTTCCGATCGTTCGTTTGTTTTTGTTTTACGTTTTCCTATAGTAGCTGTGGTACACACACACTCTCTCTCTCTCTCTCTCTCTCTCTCTCTCTCTCTCTCTCTCTCTCTCTCTCTCACACACACACACACACACACACACACACACACACACACACACACACACACACACACACACACACACACACACACACACACACACACACACACACACGTAAAAACAATGTGTTTTTTGCTTTAGCAACTCTTATTCACCATGCAAATCTGTGTGTCATTTTTACCAGTCTCACGTGAACTTTAGCATCTTAGAATTTGATACAGAGCGTCCGGGTTTATTAACGTGCTAATGTTTTGGTGTTCTGACATATTCATTCCCTTTGTTGCAATAAAGAAAAAGAGAATGCGAGAAACGAGGGAAAGACAGACAGAGTAAAAAAAAAAAGGGAAAGAAAGGAAGGAATGAAGGAAGAAGAGGAGGAGGAAAGAAGAAAGAGAGAATCGAAAAAAAAAGAATTCGCAGTTGTGTAAAAGCTAACGAAATAATGAAATAAATACACAGTTGTTTACCGATTCATTGGTGAAATTAAGCAGTCAAACTTTTCATCCTCTTCATTGACTGTTATGAAACAGAATCTCCTGTGTTGCCATTGTTCAGTCTTTGCTGTCCTGCTGACCCTAGGTTCGAGTCCTTCTCCTCATCCAGGCCGATGGTGAATCCGTGACATGTCGACAGTCTTTGGTGTTGGCGATTTCATTGTACCTGTGAACCGTAGATCCGGAATGTTCGGAATGTCAGTGTTCGGTGCTACCAGTTCAGTGTGGCAGTGGACGGGAGATCCAAAAGGACTGACATGTCAGTGCTCAGTGGTATCCAGGTCAGTGTGGCTGCGGACGGAAGATCCGGAACGACCGGCATGTCTAGTGTTCGTGTTATCCAGTTCAGTAGCAGCGGACGGAAAATCCGGAACGACCAGCATGCCACAGTATCTTATGTTATCCAGTTCAGTGTGGATGTGGACGGAAGATCCGGAATGATCAGAATGTCACAGTGTTTGTTATGCAGTTCAGAAGCAGAGGACGAAAAATCCGGAATGACCGGTATGTCGCAGTATCTAATGTCCAGTTCGGTGTGGCTGTGGACGGAAGATCCGGAGTGACCGGCATGTCACAGTATCTGGTGTTATCCAGTTCAGCGTGGCTATGGACGGAAGATCCGGAATGATCGGCCTGTTATCAAGTTCAGTTCACTGTGACTGTGGAGGACTGGAGATGCGGAATGACCCGGGAAGTCATGGTGGCCAGGGCTACCCAGTTCAGTGTGGCTGTAGACCAGGTAGACTAAGTATGTGTGTGTGTACCCAGCCTACCCCGTTTCCAGTCAACTCTGCAGACAGTGTTCTGTTAGCTCAGTTGGCTTCACGGTTTCTGAGTTCTCGAAATAGAATGTTTAAGTAGTAAGTCTATTGAATCATACTGTTTTGTTTCTCCCCTCTCTCCGTCCGCCTCATCTCTCTCTCTCCTCTCCTCCTCTGCGCTCTCTCTCTCTCCTCTCTCTCTCTCTCTCTCTCTCTCTCTCTCTGTGTGTGTGTGTGTGTGTGTGTGTGTGTGTGTGTGTGTGTGTGTGTGCATGTATGTATGTATGTATGTATGTATGTATGTATGTATGTATGTATGTATACACATGTATAATCACTGCCTGTAAATAAACACATATGAAATAAGAGTACATCACGAATAATGCACTACACAAGCGCAACAGCTCACACTTTAGGGTATCTGCATTATTCTCTCTAGCTGAGCTAAGTATGATCTGGAAAAAAAAAAAAATATTGGAGGACATTCTTAACTCGGAAAGAGAGAGAGAGAGAGAGAGAGAGAGAGAGAGAGAGAGAGAGAGAGAGAGAGAGAGAGAGAGAGGAGAGAGAGAGAGAGAGAGAGTATTACGAATGCCCCAAAGTGTGAGCAATCACACTATAGTGCAAAAATTTTATGTTGATATCTAGCACTCTTTTCGCCTTCTTTTTTTTTTTTTTTTTTTTGGTTAATGAGCTATTGACTAAGAGGGGAAACTCTTTTCACTCTCTTACGATTTTTTATGCTTATGATATCCGATCACTTTACTTCATATGCAGACGAAATGAACTACTGTGTTGAAAAACACTTATTTTTGTTGGGAAATATTTCATACTTACTACTGTTAAGCGGTCTATGACCATTGATGTCTCATTCCTTTGGTTTATCGTGATGGTGAACCGCGGTCATTGTATGTTCTTAACCACCAAAGCAAGACATTCTATGAAATTAATTTGACATTCGATCAAAACAGCCTTCTAAAATCAAGTAATCTAATTCGTTTTTCCAGCCAAAATAGTTGCACCACAACATCCTGGAGCAAAGTCTGGCCTTACGGGGGAGAGAAGATGAGATTTTACGACATTAAACCATGGTTGAGCCAGCCATAAACGAGAGTTCTAGACTTTCTTCGCTTCTAAAACCAATTAATCTAATTCGTTTCCAGCCAAAATAGTTGCACGACAACGTCCTAGAGCAAAGTCTGGCCTTACGGGGAGAAGATGAGATTTTACGACATTAAACCATGGTTAAGCCAGCCATAAACGGAGGAGTTTCTAGACTTTCTTCGTCATTTTAAGCAGTGGATGCCTTTCAAAAAAGGATGCCTTTCCAAAGAAAGAGAGAGAAAGATCTCTATAATGTGAAGCAAAATAGAACATACATTCATCCTTGGATCTGTAGGAACAGCTTGTGAAATTCGTTCCCTTTCAGGCGATGGACTGACATGGCTATTCCAAGTCGCACTGTAAATCTCTCTCTCTCTCTCTCTCTCTCTCTCTCTCTCTCTCTCTCTCTCTCTCTCTCTCTCTCTCTCTCTCTCTCTCTCCATAAATCTACATTGAGGATTCTAAAGTGCACTGTAAATCATTATCTATCTATCTATCTATCTATCTATCTATATCTATCTATCTATCTATCTGTCTGTCTGTCTATCTATC
>JADBJO010002080.1:245000-250000 GCA_016801955.1 Conus betulinus
GAGTCAATTTAAAACAGTCCTAATTTGTGCAATAGGAGAGGATGATTTATAACATCAAATGCTTACTCAAAGTCTATAAAAAAGAATACCAGTAAATTTTTTTTCATTTGTACTGCATATAAGGCTATCAATGAGCTGTATGAGGGCTGTATGACAGGAATAATTTTCACGGAAACCAGATTGATCTTCATTGAGTAAATTATTTTCAGCAAGGTAAGAATAGAGGGACTTTTGCAAGTGCTTTTCAATAGGCTTAGATAAAGCAGATAAAATAGGAACAGGTCGATGATTTGATGGATTTGATATATCACCTGATTCATGGAGAGGGATAACTTTAGCTTCCTTAAATTTTAAAGGAAACTTTGTTTCTCTATGCACAAATTGTAAAATAAACAACTTAGTGTGTCAGAGATCACTGGGCATGAAACTTTTAGTATTTTTACATCTAAACCGTCTAAATCGCGTGCACCAGATTGTTTTAAAGATGAGAATCTTTTACTGACGTCCATAACCGTCGTTGGTCGGAGAGTAAAAGGAAAACAAATGTTTTTTGAATCAAGGCAATGTTTTCAGTGGCTGGGATCATTTTCATTGGATCTGTCATGTAATATGAAATTATCTTTGATGTTTGCAAAATGGTTGTTTAACTGATTTGCAAATACGTCTGTAAGAATTTGCTGACTTCTTGATATCTGTTTATTATTCAACATTTCGATAGGTTTCCAGTTCTGACCTGAATCCTTTGTAGAAATTAATATCTTTTGGAAGTAATTGCGTTTAGATTTCCGTTTCATTTAGTTTATCTATTCTTTGTTTTTCGAAATTCTTTACTTGTTCCAAAATTGTTTAAATAATTTCTTTTATTAATTTCTATATCAATTTCTTTTGTTATCCACGGTGGGTTGTTGTTTCTTTGACTCTTTTCTTTATGAATGGAGCATGTTTGTTATATACAGAAAAAAAAAATTATTGATCCAATATTCAGCTGCTTCATCAGGATCTCTTATTTGATATACATAATCCATCTCTCTGCCGTGGCAAGGTCTGAAAGGAAATCTTCTTCTTTAAAGTTTCTAAAGCTTCTATGATATATATAATCTTATGCCCTACCTTTGGAATTTTAACACGGGTTTTGTACCAAGTAAGACAGACGGGACTGTGGTCACTACATCCGCATGGTGGAGCACATAATTCAGTAATAGGTTGTTTTGTGTTTGTGTAAATTTGACCATCTAAGGCACTTGAATGTTCACTTACACGGGTTGGTTTGTCAATAAGTTGTTCTAGGCCGTGAGAAGTGTAGTTTTGATGCCACTTGGTTTGGGTTTCGTTAAATCTACATTAAAATTAAAATCTCCCAAAATGTTAGTTTCACAACTTAGCATTGTTACTTCATCATCATAAGGACACTAAATTTATCTTGCCAGTCTGTAGTTTCTGATGGATTTCTGTATAAAAAATCCTATAATTAGTGGTTTACTGTTTTTCATGCTGATTTCAGTCCATACAGATTCATGTCATAATTTTCAAGATTATTCTTTTTGTTGTTTGTAGGTTAACGAAGATTCAGGTGCAACCGTATGCCTGTGGTTTTGGATTTATGTGGATCTAGTCGAATTATCTGGTGTCCTGGCATGTTCATATCAGCATCAGTTATTTGTCATGACAAACGGGATTCTGCGAAACAAAATAAATGAAAATTGTTACCACCGTTGTGAAAAATAGTTGCAATATCGTCTTTTTTATTTGTGGCATTGTTAATGTTCAAGTAGCCTATTCGAAGTCCTTGTTTTATTAGCCATGTATCTAATCTTAAAGACTTGTTGCAAATCGTTTGGGAATATCTTCAATAAGTCTAGAAATGTTTTTTCTCAATTTTAGAATCTATATATAACAAGTAATGCAATGTATATCTAAGTTATAAAAAAAAAAAGCTCAAAGAGCAAAAAAAGAAAGGCAAATTGTTCGGGTAAGTGAACACCGCCTTCAGCGTTCCTAGATACACACTGCACCACTGTATCTTCTATACTGCAACAGCAATTGAGTTCAATGAAAAAAAACTGAAAAAGAGATTCTTTACAACGTAATCTCTAACATATATACACGCACACACTCAAAAAAAAAATATATATATATATTAGTGTACCAACAGAATAAAAGATAATTACAACAATCTTCAAACCAGAAACAAAAAATATACAAGAAGAAAAGCAGATAAAGTACAACAACAGAAATTATCGCCGTCCGACAAATTCAAGATTCAAGGGTCCAAAATTAGTCACCAGGCAGAAGTCACTACAAGTTCCCAGGTCCGATATCAAAAACCACACATTCACCATACTAACGTTCAGACTTGATATATCGCTGTCGTTTGTCATGGGAAAAAACGATTTTGACTCCAATCAAAAAAGGCGTTATAGGTGCGCGCATCCACGTACGCACACACGTATGTACACACGCACCCCCCCCCCCCCCCCCCCCCCCCTCCCCCACCCCCCCCCCCCCCCCCTCCCCACACACACACACACACACACACACACACACACACACACACACACACACACAAAAACGCGCGCGCCATAGCGCACATGTGAATACACGCACTCAGTTACAGAGGTCTCTGTTGGTGGAAAAGCTGTGATGCCATATTCATCAGCTGAAGGGCGTATTGTCCGGGTTGTGTCGCTAAACCTTCAGGATACCAGGTATTGGGTAGTGGCACAGCTACACGCGGGTCATGGAGTAACCGCTGATGGTTTGGGGTAGCTGTATGAGTTTGGTCACCCATGATTGAAGGTGGATACAGGGAAGAGGCGTATGGGTGTGACGTAGAGGGTACCAAGGTCCTTGGAATGGGTGATGGGGTGAGTTGGAGCACAAAGGGAAAGGGACACCATGGGTTTCCTGGACAGACAGACTGCCTCTGTCCTGGGGGAGTCTGTGGAAGGAAGGCTGAACGGTCTGGTCCATGGCGTCCAACTGCTGCAGTGCAGGAGCAGGACGTACAGGAACAGGACCCTCAGGATGAACTGGATACAGCCTGTCGTTGAATGGCCCACCACCTCTCCGGGATGGCAGCAGGGGGATAGTGGGCCATGGAAGTGATGGATGGGACGCCAGGAACGTTGCTACTATGACCAGAGGGTCGACTCGGTTCGGCACACGAGAGTCCATCCTGCCACTATGTAGTGTTGTGGAAGGCATCTGAAAGCTCTTCTACTTGCTGATTACTTCTGCGTTGTCTTCGAGGTGGAAAGGCCCCTTCAGAGTGTTGACCAGAGTAGTAACGGAAGAAACGTGGCAAGTACTTCATAAAGTTAACAGCGAGCTTTGCCGTTCCCTTCAGACTAAGATGGACAGGGTCTTTGTATAAAGCGAGACTTGGAGAGCCCATTTTTTTGTAATAAAAGTGTCATGATTATCAATCAAATCAAACTGAGATGTATTACAGGCTGAGTGCAAGGTTCTGTTGGAGGGGGAGATCGCATTGTTCAGAAACATGGCGTCCCCGTGCTGGAATGATAGAACTGAACGTGATACAAGCTGACGAAAAGAGATCTTTTGCACAGAGTAAACAGTTCTGTCCACTGTTTAGCAGATACTGGGCCAGCCGGACAATCGTTGACCCTACATGAAAAATCATGTGTTGCACATGGGTGAGCATATCGGGCAATGAATGAAGCCACTGGATCATGCAGAAATGCACAGTTTTAAACACACGATCTTCTTCAGTTCCCAGCCGTCTTGGATCAGAATACCTTAAAACAGAGTCACCGATGAAGACTGAAGAAATGTCAGGAATCTTAATGTCGTTAAAACACCTGCGAAGGGGATCTCTGTCGTGTGGGTATTTGATTTCGCAAACTGTTGGGAAGTATTGTTATCTCCATCATCAGCACTGCATGTCCTGCATCAACACTTTCCTGTTTTTCAGACGTACACTTTTCTTCCTCTAAAATTTCAAACTGATTTTGAGCTGACACAGGAGTTGTTAGTGATATGTGTGTTTCTAGACTGTTTTTTTTCAGGGACACGCTGTCTTCTGATATTCTCTTTGAATAAATTACGGCGCTAACTTGCTGTTTCACTTGCGAGTGTGTGTTTGTCACCGGTTTGATTTGGAGGATCTTCAATGACAGGAGTTAATTCTCTCCTTGTTTCAGCTGGTTGGGGGTGCTGCACTTCATATTGAGTTGAAGTCGTTGAGTTTGGCCTTTGTCCATCATAAACTTTATTTTTTGACTGAAGAGTTCCTACTTGTGTTTTCAAGGAATGGTTTTCTTTGCTTAGAATTATTATCTGGCTTTCTGACTTGGAAATATGTTTCTTTACAACCCTCTATTGTTTGAAGAAGATTTTCAGTTTTTTGGGTGATATGATGCTTAATTTCATTTTTTTTAAAGATGTTTTGACGTCTTCTAGATGGGAGATCAATATATTTTGAAAATGACGTAACTCAACTGCCAACAGGTTCTGATTGTCTTCTAGTCTTTGGAGCTTTTGATGGGTGATGTCATACAATCGTTTAGGGAAAAGTATTCGCCTTCTGTCATATTTGCTTGACTTTCAGCGTCTGGCACTTTTTTTTTAATTTGAAGTAACATAATTGCGTACTTGATTCACGTCCTTTGTGGAAAAACTCACTGTGAGGAACTGTTGGTGTTGACTGCTTGGTTTCTGTGTGATCCAAGGGACTACTTGTCGTTTTGACTTCTGTTTGTTCTGTCTCTGAGTTTTCACTGCTTTTTATATAAACATTAGCAGAATCAAGGTCTCTTTTTGTCTCGTTTCTGCTCTCAAGTTTCGGACATGACCCGGGGGTGAGTGGAATAAATAAATCTTCGGGTGCTGAAACGGACGAATAATGTCAAACACCTCTTATAAGAAGGAAACAGGATGTCGAATCAGTCCACACTGTAAAGATGGTAAGTCTTCGGACTGACAATAATCTGACACACGTCTTTGAGTACCTCGCATTCTTCTTGACTCCACTGCCAACA
>JADBJO010002080.1:257500-261489 GCA_016801955.1 Conus betulinus
GCCATCATCATCGCCGCGGGCAACAAGCCGCTGAAAGGAGAGGCCCACAACGCCGATGCCATCGTCACCACAATCACCTTCCAGCCCATGTACGCGCCGCAGCCTGTCGTCAGCGCTACAAAGTCCGGGGTGCCACTACAGCTGCGCGTTGACGGTTCGGCTCCCATGGCAGCTCTGCAGCCTGATGTCGGCGGTCCAAGTCCCGGGAAGTTAGCTCCGCCTTACGTTGTGCAACCAGGATGCACTTCTGAGAAAGCAGGCCACCTGGCCCCCTACTGAAAATGACGAACAAAGTACGGTAACTCTGGCTTCCACGATGAAACAATTCCACGCCTGTCTCATTTCATCATGGGAGCGAGCGTTACCCTGCTGGTTCGTGATTTACTGTTCTGCTGTTCCCTGTCTCGTTTGACATTACCCATCTTGAAAGACAAGATAAGAAAACTGGGATTGGAAGGAAAGGCGGCAGAACTGGGGAAAAAAATGAGAAAGTGAACGAAAAATCTGAAGAAAAAAAGAAAATTTAGAAAGAGTGGGGGTTAATTGCCGCCAAGGACATTGACAAACAAAGCACAGGACAAGACACGATGACAAACTAAGCACAGGACAAGACACGACGCATTTCGACCTCTTGGGTCTTCTTCAAGCCAAAAAAGAAAAAAGAAAAGATCACATTTAACATTTAGGACAGTCAAAACAAAGAATGAGAGAGACTTACCTGATGTCCATGTGGTGTGCTGTGAAGAATGGCCGCCAGAAGGCGGGGACATAGCGGGGACACGCAATATCCTGGCAGACTCTCTCAGCCGGTCAGGGTCCTTCTGCACACAGAGTGGACCCTGAACAAGCTGACACTGACTGCTGTGTGGGAATAATTTGCTTACCCTTCTGGTGGCCATTCTATGATTTGCTTACCCTTCTGGCGGCCATTCTTCACAGCACACCACATGGACATCAGATAAGTCTCTCTTCGTTCTTTGTTTGTACTGTCCTAAATGTTAAATGTGATTTTGTTTTTTTTTTTTTTTTTTTTGCTTGAAGAAGACCCAAGAGGTCGAAATGCATCGTGTTTTGTCCTGTGCTTTGTTTGTCATCGTGTCTTGTCCTGTGCTTTGTTTGTCAATGTCCTTGGCGGCAACTAACCCCCACTCTTTCTAAATTTTGCTTCGTTCTCCGCCATCAGTCGCTCCATTTTGAAAAATCTGAAGATGAAGCAAGAAAGGCAAAAAGCAACGATATCCATCAAAAAAGCGACTACTACTTGTCCAGCTTATGCATTAATGCTTTAATATGTAACGAATGATAGTGAAATATACCCAATTACGCTTACTATATAGTTCGAATGCCATTGTACTCGCTTAGTCTAACTAATGTGAGCTAGCCTTTGTCACACTCAGAAACGCGAAGGAACACTATTAATACAAAATCAAGGGTCATTTTCGATTTTTCAGAAATGATGAAAGAATAATTACAAAAATGAACAAAATACTGCCAGACCGACGGACTGACTACAGTATTATTCCAGACCTTACTCTCAGGACGTGAACCGGAGTCGTATTGATTTGCTTAACAAATGCTGTTCAGAGCTGAAGACAACATCCAGGAAAATGACGAAACGCTTTTCATTTCTAAACCAGTTTATTAACAAACCCGCGGCGGCAGGGTCCGCACACGATGCACGTGCAGGTGGGTCCACAGTTTAAACCGTTCACATTCGCACAATTCAGCATGCTACTGTACAAGAGAGCGGGTAAACCGGGTGAAAACAGACATACCGGCAGGAAAACAACTAAAGGACTGTATTTATGGTCCTTGGCCTTTCACTGGCAATGTATTATCTACATAGTCTGTACTGGTGTGAATCTCCAACTAGTACAAATCAACTAGGTGCCAGCTTCATATACTACCTTCAACATCAGGCCATTCGATTGGGAAACGCGGTGGGTTTTGTGTGTTTGTTTGTGTGTGTGTGTGTGTGTGTGTGTGTGTGTGTGTGTGTGTGTGTGTGTGTGTGTGTGTGTGTGTGTTTTCAGGCATTTTTATCAATGATACTTGTCGGGGTTATGACAATCTCAAGGACGACGAAATCGACAAAATATAACAACAACAACAACGACAACAACAACAACAACAACAACAACAGCAACAAAAAGATGACGATGATGATGCCTATGATCACGATGAATTATGACACTGATGGTAATCACAACGACGATAACGATGAATGACAAATATCGATGACGATGGTGATGAAATCGATGATTTAACGTTAACGGTTTTGATGTTAACATTTGGAATGATAATGAAGATGTCATATCTAGAAGCAACGTTTACGAGGTAACAAAAGCGGGAAAGCGAAGTTTAGGATTTTGTTCTCTTGTGGGCTCAAAATATCTTTGAAACAACATTTTCAGTGAACCCCTCCCATTGAACAGTCGGATCTTTTATAAATCTGCAGCCAGCTACTACGTATGACCCGTGCCATCACCATTTTATCAGCTACCCTTTTAACTGATAATCGCCTCTTCGTATTCACATTTCCATCGGTTCTGAAAGGCTTTCTGTCAGAACAAAACACTGTCAACTCCAAACACATTTGTCTTGTCACAAACCCATGGCCGAGTCCCGTTAAAATTAACCTGAAGGTGTGAGTAGCAAAACCAAATGCTAGCTATTTTCCTCACGTTCCAAGGGCCCAAATTTAAGAAACAATACCAGAGCAATGTGATATTCTTGACTTCAGCTGAAAAAAATCGTCCTGACCCCTGGGAGACTCCAAGCATGCTCATGCAGTTCTGCTTCATAGTCAGTCGTCCATTATTCGGCCACGAGAGAGAGTGAGAATACCGAAGATTTCTTCGACCCGTCAGAAGACATTACTAGTTTTCGCTCTTGGAAACAAAAATGATGGCTGAACATAATTCGGAAAGATTTTCTGTTTGAACTCCAAGCTTTTAAGACAAAAGTGATCCTGTTCCCAGTGAAGATGTAGTAGATTATAAATGGAAATAAAGTTGAATTAGATTCTATAATGCTTATTGTTTATTGTCTGTTTTGTTGGTGAATCGTTACACTATACGTTAGGCTGAGTGATTCGCCAAGTTCTGCTTACTTCCCCCTGATTATGTGGGAAATAGAACTCGGCCTTCGCTTGTTGGACCGCTACCCTGGAATGAGAATGCCTAACATGTCTTCTGATCATTCCTATTCATCTCCACTTTCGTTTCCTTCCATTCTGTTTTAAACTAATTAGTTATCCTCTGTTTGATTTTGGTTTTATCGGCTTTGCTTACTTTGTATTTGTTTTTTTTTAGTTTCAGCATGATTTTGAATTAAAAGACGAGAACATCAAGATGCTTTCCGTTATTCTCTCTCTCTCTCTCTCTCTCTCTCTCTCTCTCTCTCTCTCTCTCTCTCTCTCTCTCTCTCTCTCTCTCTCACATCACACACACACACACACACACACACTCTCTCTCTCTCTCTCTCTCTCTCTCTCTCTCTCTCTCTCTCTCCCTCTCAGTCCGTAGACGGACGGCAGGAGTAGAAGTAGAACCATATTCAGAACAGCGACAGATTTAGTATATAGCGCACATTTGGTCATAATTTATATTGCATTCGCTTGTATTTTGTAAATTGATATGAATAGACATTTAAGACTTATAATGACCAAGTTTCGGTTTGAAGTATTAGATTTTAGCTGCACATTATGCACACTCTCAGTTGCTATGTCCTTTTTGTACAGAATGTAAAGAAAATAAAAATGACACTTTGTATAATATTGTCCTATTTTGTTTAATCTCAGAAAAAAAAAGAGTTAGCAGCAGCAAAACCCTACCGAAACCCTAATTTTTTCGAACTGAGCTTTATTCTGACATGGCATCGTAATAGTGTCATCACCAATTTATCAATATATTTATACAGATCCTTTTACATGAGAGAGAACGCCACGTCATAATACTATTTTGTTCCCCTGTTTAATTGCATTGTGA